>VMDO01015139.1:0-52077 GCA_007922755.1 Pedetes capensis | reverse complement strand
AGGCAGAGAATCTTAGAATATATTCTTCAAAATACCCAAGTATATACTTCCTATAAGAGATATGCTTCAAATTAAATATAAAGTCAAATGAGGATAGAAAATTGTCACCATGCATTGACTCATCATAAGAAAAGTAGTATATAGAGATTGATATCAAACAAAGGAAAGCAAAAGCACAAAATAGAGATAACTCAAATCATCTATCATCTAACCTCAAAACATCTGTCATCAAACAGATAACAATATAATGTGTTAATTTAAAAAGTTTTAAATTTTGAAGCAAAAACCTCTAAAATTAAAGGAAGACTTTTGGAACTTGCAATATTAGTAGGTCTTTTATAGATTTTAGCATTTAATTTTCACCAATTAATAAAACAAATGGGAAAAAATAAGCATATAGAAGAGTTGAACAACACGCCTTATTTTAGATTGCTATTAAAAATCATCATTGAAAATGGCTTAAAAACAACAGAAATTAACCACAGTTCTGGAAGATAGAAGTCTAATATCAAGGTACAGCACAATTGATTTCTGATTAGTATCCTCTTCTAGGTTGTAGAATGTCATCTTCATGTGATAGAATAAGAGCTAAACAGTTGTCTGAGGTACCCTTCATAGGGGCAGTAATCCATCATGAAGATTCCACCCTCATAATCTACTTTCTTCCAAAAACTTCCATCTTTTTTTTTAAATTTTTTCTTTCCTTCCTTTCTTTCTTTCTTTCTTTCTTTCTTTCTTTCTTTCTTTCTTTGTTTCTTTCTTTCTTTCTTCTTCATTTCTTTCCTTCTTCATAATAGTAATTTATAGGGGTACAACTCAATTGTAGAGCAGTTGCAAAGCATACATGAGGCCCTGGGTTCAGCCCCCCAATACCAAAAAATAAAATCCCTACCTTTTAATAACAGTACATTGGGAGTTAGGATATCAATATACTAAGTTTAAGGAGTCATGAATATTTAGCCTATTCCAATTATCAACCTGCTGAACATATTTAGATCTAACAACTTCAGAATGCATTTATATTTTGAGCACACATGAAATATTTACCAAGACACATTCAAAAAGTTACTAACAAATGTATCTGTAGCCATAGTTTCCTAGCATCTGGTCCTGCCTGATCTTGGAAACTAAGCAGGGTCAGCCAGGTTAGTCTTGGATGGGACACCTCCTGGGAATACCAGGTGTTGCAGGATAGGGAGAAGGACCTCAAAATCCACTCCCCAAACAGCCATTGAAAACTATATGAATATCAGAGAAGCACTGACAATGGTGTCAGGCATGGGACAGATATCGAGTCGGAATCCAACTCATAGCGATTCTACACAAAACAGGCAAAATAGTATTGTTACTGCTTCTCTGCTATTCATAGGGTTTTCAATGGCAGGTTGTTTGTGGGGAATGACTTGCCAAGTCCTTCTCCCAAGCCTATAGCACCTGATGTTCCTAGGTGATCTCACATCCTAGTACTAACCAGACCTGACCCTGCTTAGCTTCCAAGATCTGATGGGTTCGGAAGCCACAGTTTTACAGCTGCAGGCTGTGAAGTTAGTAGTTCTTATATAATATGTACACTCAATAAAATTTTAACAAGACTTCCCATATATATTGAAATCTGTTATACAAGTTTTGTATGAGCCGGGCATGGTGGCACATACTTGTAATCCCAACAGTTTAAGAGGTAGAGGTAGGAGTATAACAAGTTTGAGGCCAGAGGCAGCCTGTAAAATTTAGAAAGATTCTGTCTCAAAAAAAGTAAAAAAAATGAGTAAGGGGTGCAACAAAGGGGTAGAGCACTTGCAAAGCATTCAACATCCCGGTACCTCAAAAAAAAAATGTGCAAAAATACAAAAAAAATAGTTAACATTATCTTGGTTAAATCTAACAAACTTGAAGTACTTAATTATCTGACTTTAAGCCTTTTCATAAAGTATATAAGAGGGTGTGTCATGTGGTACTATTAGAATACTAAATAAGTAGATCAATGAATGGGAATAGAGTGCCTAGAAATAGACCCAAACATGCATTGCCAATTTATATTTTGAAAGAAGCTTGAGCTACTCAATGGGGCAAAAGAAAGCCTTTTCAACAAATGGCACAAGAAAAATGGATAAAACTATGAAAACAACTAAACCTTGACATAAATCTCATATCATATGTACATGAGGTAAATTATCAGTCTCATGTAAAACTATAAAGCTTCCAAAAGATAAAAATAAATAAATACAAAATTCCCTACAGGAAAAGTTTCTACCTTAAACAGAACTGGAACCCAAGGACATATAGAAAAATATTACCAAGTAAATGATAGAGAAGACTTAGATGGGGAGGGTGGGAGGGGGGAAGCATACAAGAAGGTAAGGGGGAACCTATATGAATAATGTACATCAAAATGCATATATAGAAATGTCACAATGAAAAGCAATGTCAGAATGAATCACATTGAGGTGTACATTAAAAATTTCCAATAAAAAATAAATAAGAGGTATTTAGGCAGATAAAGACTTTTTTAGAAATAAAAAAGCACTTTATAAATTTTGATAGTTACACCTTTGTCTGATGTATAGAATGCAAAGATTTTTTTCCCATTCAGTGGGGGTTTCCTTGATTCTGTTGTTTCTTTGATGTACAGAAGCTTTGTAATTTCATGTTATCCCATTTATCTATTCTTGTTGCAATTTCTTTGTTGGGCCTTACGTTTAGGCGCCAACTCTATGTGGGGCATGCACCTCCCGGTCTGGCCTGGAGGTTCAGATGGGCTGCGCCACCACACACACAGATACTAAACACAATTCACTCAGGACCCTCAGGTGAGGGGCGCAGACTCCTGCGGCTCTCAGGACCCCGGCAGAGACAGGAGAAAGGAAAAGCCTCAGGCGCTTTTGCCTTCCAGGGACAAACACCTGTGTTGGTTGTCTCGGTGGTCACGAGGAGACAGCTGTTGCTTCATCGGTGGTCAGATGGAGAATAGGTTCTTTTCCTTGTTGATGAATGTGAAGGGAGAGCGTTTTTTCGTCATCAAGGGTTGGGGGAGAGCAGCGGGAGAGGCGTTTCCTCATTGGTGGTCCAGGCAGGAATGGGCGAGAAGGCGCAGAAAGGGGTGCCAAAAAAGGGCCCAAAAAAGGCCTAAAAGGCGGTGCCAAAAGGGTCAAGCTGCCACAGTGCAGCTCTTTATGTAGCTCGCCCATGGAATGGCCTAAGCCAATCAGCTTTCAGTCCAATTGTCCAATCAGGAAAGGTTTTGTACAAACATGCAACCAAGTTACTTTCATTTTCCCTAGATTTCTAACTTACAAACCAGATATTCAAACGCCATTTTCCCAGTTTGGGAGTTTTTGCCAATTTCCTCCCAATTTTTCCCTAAATTCTTGAGCAATTGGAGTCCTATTAAGGAAATACTTTCCTATACCTATATGATGGAGTGTATTGCCTATCTAGTCTTCTATAAGTTTTAAAGTTTCTGGTTTTATGTTGAGATCTTTTATCCACTTTGAGTTAACTCTCATGCATATTGAGAGATGTGGGTCAGTTTTCATTTTTCTGCATGTGGATGACCATGTTTCCCAGCACCATTTATTAAAAATGCTGCCCTTTTTCCAGTTTACTTGCTTTGCTCCTTTGTTGAAACTAAGGTGGCTATCGGTGTGTTGAGGTATTTCTGGGTCTTCTATTCTGTTCCAGATGTCTTCAGGCCTATTTTTGTGCCAGTACCAAGCTGTTTTTGCTACCACTGCACTATAGTATAGCTTGAAGTCAGGGATTGTGATTCCACCTGCATTAGTTTTGCAGCTTAAGAGTGTTTTGGCTGTACATGGTCTTTTGTGGTTCCATATGAATTTTTGGATCATTTTTTTCTATTTTTCTAGTGTCAGTCAGTGGAACTCAAGGAAAAAATTCCCAAGAAAACAACCCAACACAAATGGGCAAAGGAACTGAATAGGCACTTCTCAAATGAAGGGATCTGTAAAACCATGAAACACATGAAAAAATGCTCAATATCCTTAGCCATTAGGGAAATGCAAATTAAATCTCTGAGATTTCACCTTACAGTAAGAATGGCCAAGATCAATAAAACAAATAACAACAAATGCTGACGAGGTTGTGGAGAAAAGGGAACACTTACATTGTTGGTGGAGCTGTAAATTGGTCCGACCACTGTGGAAATCAATATGGAGGTATCTTAA
Organism: Pedetes capensis; assembly: GCA_007922755.1. Lineage (NCBI taxonomy): Eukaryota > Metazoa > Chordata > Mammalia > Rodentia > Pedetidae > Pedetes > Pedetes capensis. The sequence goes on along the minus strand of VMDO01015139.1, from coordinate 47,896 downwards.
AAAACTAAAAATATATCTACCATATGACCCAGCTATAACAATATTGGGAATTTACCCAAAGGGAGATGTGTCATCATAACACAGAGACACCTGCATCTCCATGTTCAACGCCGCACTTTTCACAATAGCAAGGATATGTAATGAACCAAAGTGCCCTTAAGCAGAAGAATGGATAAAAAAAAACTATGGTGCATATACACAATGGAATACTACCCAGCAATCAAAAAAAATGAAATAATGCCATTCGCAGCAAAATGGATGAAATTGGAAAAAATTATTGTAAGTGAATGAACATAAGCTCAGAAAGAGAAGCACCACATGTTCTCACTTATAGGTGGGAACTGAATCAAAATTTATAAGAAGGAAAAAATCCTATACAAAGGTTGGTTCATAATAAAAGAAAAAAAGCTAAGAATGGTATTAGTATAGATGGTCTAGAAAATGCATGTAATAGTTCTGACAAGGTAAAAAGAAAGTTCACTACAGAAAAAGTTTCTATCTTAAACAGATCTGGAACCCAAGGATATACAGAAAAATATTACCATGAAAAGACAAGTAAATGGAAGAGAAGTCTTTGATGGGGGGTGGGATGGGGGAGGAAGCATACAAGAGGGTAAGGGGGAACCTATATGAATAATGTACAACAAAATGCATATATGGAAATGTCACAATGAAAAGCATGTCAGAATGAATCACATTAAGGTGTGCATTAAAAATTTCCAATAAATAAAGAAAAAGAAAGAAAAGAAAGAAAGAAAGAAAAAAGCACTAACTGTAAATTTTAAAAATTGTTAAACTGGACTTAACTAAAATGTTTAAAAATATACTCAACAAAAGAAATCATCAAAATTCAAGCTATAGATTGGGAGAAAAATATTCATGATTAATATCTCACAAAGGACTTGCTTGACAAAATATAAAGAACTACAAAATAATATAATGACAAAAGAACAATTATGTATTTCAAAAAGGTATGTGCTGATCATGCATATTTTTTGAGCTCAGAAAATTGCAAATTAGCAATACAATGAGGTACTCCTTTGAATATGCTCACTGAAGCTGTCAAAATTACATGTCGTTGTTGCTTGGTATCTGCAAATATTTGATTCCAGGACAAACAAGGATATCAAAATCTGAGGATGCTCAAATCCCTTATATTTAATGGCATGGTGTTTGCATATAGCCTATATACATCCTCCCATATATGTTAAGTTATCCCTTTGTTACTTATACCCAATGCAATGTCAATGTTGTGTAAATAGTTTTTATTCTGTATACTTTAGGGAATACAGACAAAAGGTTGTACATGGTCAGTAAACATGAAATTTTTAATATATTTGATCCATAGTTGTTTGAATTTGTTGGTAAGGAAATTGCACATATGTAAAGATGACTGACTACACATTCACACAGCACACACATTCAATTACAAATGTTGGACAGCATACAGGACAATTAGACCCACTTATGCATTACTAGTGAGTTTTCAAAATGTTACAACTCCAATAGCAAGTATTATTTTCTTATGAAGGTAAAGAGAAATCTACCTAATAACGCATCAGTTTTTCTCCTGGATACTTACCTAAGAGAAATTGAAGTTCATTTCCACAAAAAAAATTTAGGCACAAGAATGCCTGTAGCAATTTTATTCATAATAATCATAGCCTAAAACTAGAAACAATCAATATCTATTGATAGGTGAATGGATAAATAATGACATATTATCATATTCAGAAATTAGCAAAAAAATTAAAAAGGATGAATCTTAAAGTTGATATATTGTGCAAAAAAAGGCCAGATAGGAAAGTGTATGGATTGCATTTTCCATTAATATGAAATTCCATAAGGCCAAAAGTAAACTATGGTGACAGAAATTGCATAGAAATTGTCTATTGATGGAACTGTGGAAAAGGGGCAGGAGGGAATTTCCAAGTTGGTGGAAATGTTTTAAGTCTTGACTAATCCAGCTGTGGCAAAAGATCTCTTTAAAGCGTTGAAAAGTAAAGATGTCACCTTGAAGACAGAGGTGCTCCTGACTCATGCCATGGCATTTTCAGTCCCATAAAATGGTTGTGAAAGTTGGACATTGAAAAAGGGAGACAGGAGAAGAACTGATGCTTTTGAATTATGGTGCTGGAGATGATTATTGAATATACCATGGACTGCCAAGAGAACCAACAGATCTGTCCCAGAAGAAGTGCAACCAGAGTGCTCCTTGGAAGCAAGGATGGCTAGACTGCATCTTAAGTATTTTGGACATGTAGTCAGGAGTGGCAGGTCCCTGGAGAATGGCAGGTCAACAAGAAAATGGAAAATCCCCCACTAGATGGATTGACACAGTGTCTGCAACAAGAGCTTAAACATAAATAAGATTGTGTGCCTGACACAGAATCGGGAAGTGTTTAGTTCGGCTGTACATAGGGTCACTATGAGTCGGACCCAACTTGACGGCACCTAACAACAACAACATTTACATGGGTGTAATCCAGTATTTACATGGGTGTATATGCTTGTCCAAAGTATCAAATCATACACTTAAAAATCTGTGTATTTTATTGGACTTAAGTTATACCTCAACTTAAAAAATTGAATCATACTGTGAAGCTCTGGCTTCTAGGATTCACCCACTGGCATCAAGAATGCTAAGCAAATACCCCATCTTTGTTTTTCCTGGGAATCCCAAAGATAATTCTACTCCATAGGATATAGTGATAAAAACTCTTCACAGCAATCAAGCACATAAATTTGTTTTAAGACAAATGCACCCTTTTATCTTAAAATAAAACCTTGTGTTAAGCATCATCAATGCAAGTTATAAATGAAGAAACTGAGTAATATTAGCAGGACAAAGAGTTAGAAGAGAGCTTCAATTTTCTGATCACTAACTAGTCCACAATTCGTTTCACTATATCCATACTGAGCAGTTACCTTATTATGCCAATGAATGATTACCTGCATTCAATGGCCCCCGCTGGTGGCCTGGCTAGGCTCTGAGGCTATAAAGGTAAATTACACCAGACCTCTGCTCTCAAGGAGATTGTAGTCTAAGCTGACTCAGCACTAGCATGCTCCAGACTGTCTGTTTACAAAGCATTACACAGATATTAAGCTGTGAAATCGTTTTTCCACATTATCTGGCCAGGTGAAATTACATACCTCCATTAATATATCATCTATCAAAATGGATTCATTAAAAAATTCAGACTTTTAATTCATGACTCATCAAATTCTTCAAACTTTAAGTAGTGATTTTTATTACAAAATGCCCACTCAACATCTGCCTTTATTTCACAAATGGAAGTTGAGGCCTCAAAACCCCAGAAAGGAAACATTTGATTTGGCCTTTTTTTAGCTGTCCTCATTGAGAATATATCAACAGCTATGAGAAAGAGGGAGCCTGTTAAGTTTCTGTAAAACCCGCAACTCTGACACCACAGAACAGCTTGTTCTTTTTGTTGGTTTTCATAGTCCCTGAAACTTGAAGGTGATGACAGGAAGAAAGGTTCATCAGTAATGAAACGGAAAAATTACATTGGAATAATTAGAAATCTGTTTCTCCTGAATAACATTTTTTATCCAATGAAAAGAAATTATCTCAATTGCACTATGAAAATTAAAACAATTTTAGTTGTTCTGAAATGGTGACCTTACCAAGAATATCAGACAAAATATTTACTTTTCATTATATCCTAAAATTTAGAATTGTCATGTTTAATTTTGCATTTTTATGTTCACAGAATAAATATTAACCTTTTAAATCATAGTTATACATATTAAAATTTATAGCTTTTAATTTAGAGATTAGAAAAACATGTTGTTATTTTATATAGCCCAATGACAGGTTACAAATATCTAAAATTACTTTCTAAATAGTGAGCTGTGGGGCAACTAAATATCTCACTTTAATGAATGTCAGGAATGACTCTTAAAATTGTAGAGAAAGGTAATACCTTAATTTTTTCCATTTTATAAACATTATGATTGCAATTAATCTGCAGAATAAAAAGGTTTAAGACTATAAATTTTATCAGAGAAGTCACAAAAATAAGAATAATATTAAAGAAAGATTTAAATAGCATTTAATGAAAGAGCAACTGATCTTCAAATTATCAAACTTAATCAGAAACAACTGGTTGTTTTGTTGTTGTTGTTTTGTGGTACTGGGGGTTGAACCCAGGGCCTTGTGCTTGCATGTTCTGCAAGTACTGGACCACTGAGCTGCACCCTCAGCCCATTTTTTTTACTTTTTGAGAGAGGGTCTCGCTAAGTTACACAGACTGCCTCTGGCCTGAACTTATGATCCTCCTGCCTCCACCTCCCAAACCGCTGGGATTACAGGTGTGCGCCACTGCGCCTGGTGCAGAAACAACTGTTTATGTGTTGAATAACTTGTTAAATCTTGCAGCCAGCCTGCATGAAAAAGTGATCAAAGAGAACCCAGTTTCCATTCCAAGTTTCACTACTAACTGGTGTCTGATCTTGGGTGAAACTGGGGAATTTTAGAATGAGATAAGGATCCAAAGGCCCCAGTGAAGAAGTTCTCTCCAATAGACAAACTTGTGACAATTGATCTTGCATCCTCTGCTTTAAAGCTTACATGAACCAAGACTCAAAGCTACATGCAGTAGGTTCTACTATGTTTTTTATAAATTACCTGATATTACTTCAGCTTAAATGAAGTGATATAAATGCACATTAGTTTTCATCTATTCCCTAGATACAATTAGTAAAGAATCCTAATCAAGACAATGCATCCCAGGGATGGTTAAAATTACTTGGAAAATGTTCGTCAGAATCCTGCACCACAGAATGATGGTTATATCTTATGTAACTGAATGATCCCTACTGAGTGTTGGATAACATGATACCTGGCCTAAGGAAAATTATCAGTGATTTTTCTATGATGGTATGAGCATTGTTTCACATGACATAGACTTATCATTTCTGCTTCTGGTTGAAAAAGGTACACAAATTTTGGTTGCATTCCTTCAAAATGATGCCCTGTGTTGAAGATTTGGGGCCCTACTCAGAGTAGCAAACTAACATAAATCTACCATTGGTATATTGTTGCATTTGCATCATGGAAATTTCTCATTTAAATTCATTGAAGAGTGCCCAAAAGAACAAGAAACTTCAAGTTTGCAGGCTATATGCCCGATTTGTGTGAGCTTGCTAATAATCCTATTTGTGGTAGAACTTAGACTGAGAGTTGCTTTTATTTTAACATACTAAATGGTAGCAAGATTCTGGAAGCTATAGATTTTTACCCAAAGGAACCCAAAAATTCTAAAATCACTTTAGGTAAATTCACAACAGCAGTCTGTTCTGGTTTAATTTTTGTGTTAATATCTCAGAATGCCATTTATTAATTTGCAAAGAGAATATCAAATTTTAAGTGGACCAGAACATGCATATTTACTGATGAACACATTACCCCTTCTGGTTTTATAGCTCCTTTAGGAAATATTCTTTATACTGAGCTGACACCAACTTCTGTAAAACTTCCATGCATTTGTCATGGTTTTTGCCTTCCAGGCCACACACATAAGCACCTAAAATCTAATCCCTCTATAACAAGGCCTAAATTTTTAAATATAAACTCAAAGTAGTGAACCCAGAATATGACTTAATTTTTCTATTCTGCCTGAGACTTCACTTACCAGAATAGCATAAAACTCAGTCTCGGTCATTTTGATACTTGTCCTCTCCAAGGCATGTGAAAACCCCAAGGTCTTAAAAAGCTAGTCCATTCAGGGTTTCCTTTATGGTCTTCAGTCCATATTTGCCCCTTCTGATTTACTTGTTATTAAAGATCAGTTAATCCCTAAAGAAAGCTCCTTCTGTGCAAAGAAATGACTCTGAAATCTGTACTATGGTCCACAGGCCAGGCATTTAAACAAGAGCCTCTAGTTGCACCAAGTCCTTTAACTTGGACATTTTGTCACCTCTCTGGAATAGCATATTGGCAATCCTTGTAATCAATGTAGTCCCAAATCAAGGGCCTCTTCCCACTGTCAGGGAAATGTCCTTCACTCAAGGAATTTCTGCTTCTTCTTCTCCAAGGAATCTGGTCATATAGACAAGCACACACATCATTAACTTCATACCACAATGTTGCCTCATGTCAAGCCCATTGGTCTCCACAAATGTTTCCCAGAGACCATCATATTCTAACCTTTTTAACCACAGGTTAGTTTTGCTGTTCTAAAATTTGTGTAAATTGAACTGTACAATATGGACCCTTCACTTATGTAAGGTTTCTTTCATTCAGTAACATGTTATTAAGATCTACCCAACATGTTTGCATCCAGAATTCATTGCTATTTTGTAAAGTTATGTCTTAAAAGCATTTCACCTGCTGTCAACTTCACGTGCCCAATGTAGCTTGGTGAGGGCTATAACTGTTTCCAAGTACTAGTGAATTTGAAGCCTGAACATATAACAATATTTAATGTATTTAGAATTCATGTTGCAGGGTTTTAGAAATTCGACCCAAAAAGGTCATATGACTTCACTATTATGCTTCATTGTAATAAAATGAGAGAATAATTTAAAAAATAATTTATTCCTTTTCATATGTCTATCGTTGTTGTTGCTGTTGTTGTTAAGTGCCGTTGAGTCAGTATCCAACTCATAGTGACCCTCATAGGGTTTTCAAGGGCTGTTTCAGGATTGCCTTGGGAGTGGATTGCCAGGTCCTTCTCCCATTTTCGCGGTGCTGGGAATTGAACTCGGGACCTCAGAGACTGCAGCACAGCGCTCTACCAACTGAGCTAAATATCTATCATGGTATTTCATTATATGAATATACCACACTTTTGGTCACTCTCATATTGATGGACAATTAAATTATCACCAATTTTTTGCTACTATTAAGGTACATTTGTGAACACATATTTTTTTAAATTTCTCCTTGGTTAGATATATTGGAATGGAATTTCTGTGTCACAAGGCTGCTTGGTTTTACAAGAAACTACCAAATTTTCAAAAGTGGAAGTAACTTCTTTCATTCTCACTAACAATGAGCTACATGTCTCCATTACCATTTAATGTCAGTCTTTTTAGTTTTAACAACTCTGTCAGATGTATTTGGTTATGGTATAAAGTCATCTTTGCCTTATGTATGCCTTTATCTTGTAGTATTATTAATTTAGTATTTATTAACTTGATTAATAATGAAATTACCTTTTGTGTGTCTATGCTGAGGTTCATCTCCTGTGTGTCAATGTTTGGAATCTTCAGCTGTTAAGAAACACTTCAGTTAGAAGAAGATGCATGTATAATCCTACTTCCGATATTTACAAGGATTAGTGTAGGAGTACAAATGGCCAGCAGTGTATCATTGTCTAATTAAAAATTCTAACCCAAACTAGAAAATTATTATATGCACATGTTTTATGTTACCTTGATATATAGACCTTTAGGATGACCTGGGAAATAAGATTCACAGCTCACTCCTGAATGAATTAGGAGGAAGCCAGTATGAAGCCCTCTTACTTCCACCATATTCCCAGCCCTGGTTCCCACCCATGTACCAGAAAGTTGCCTTATGCACATCCATATGTATCACACAGGCCAGATGTCTCAGTCCAGTCTTTACCCCTATACACTCCTTCCTTCAAGCCACCCACTTGGTGTAGAGAAGTACATACCAGTGTAAAATTTGGAAATGGAAAGAGGCAGTATGGGTAAGGGATTCTGGGATGATAGGTATCAGGAGGTTAGTGAAAAGAGGAGATTGTCGAAGTTGGTGGGCATTTCATTTGAACCTACCCTAGTGCTTAGGCTTTGGGAGTGGTGTGGCCTGAGGCAGAGACCCCCTCTTGAACAGATCTAAGCACACTAGTGTGGAAATACCCATTTCATCTGCTACTGAAGTTTCATCTCATTACTTACCTCAGTGATACCAGTTTCTTCCTGTGTCAGTACTGTTGCAATATGGGTAGATCCTGAAGGGAACCTTCATTTCCTCAGCCACCTTGGACTTTCCCCAGTATTTGGCTGTGATGAATGTAATATTTTCACAAGAACATGGGGAAGGAGCTACAAAAACAACAGCTGAAACTGCAAAAGCATAGAAATGGATGTTTATCTCAGAGAACTTTTTACAACTGATCTAGAAATATATTAGTGAAAATAGTCAAAATGTAAATGATAAGACATAAAGAACACATTCCCACAGTCATGCATGCACATGTGCACCACACCCACATGATAAAATTATTTGGATCATCCCAAAATATTTCAAAAATGACTGATTAATAATTAATTTTCTTAAACACTGACTATGCCGTAGTCATTGCTCTAAAGGTTTTACATGATTTATATGATCCTCGCATGTTATTGTCATCTCCATTTCACAGATGTGGAAACTAAGACACAGAGAGGTTAGATTCAAAAGATCATTCAAGTTTACTTGCTAGGAAGAGACATGGGCAACATTCAGATCCAGACAGTCTGGCTGTGGAGTCCACAGGCCTGGCTAGCAGGCTATGCTGGGTAGGTCTACCATGTGTTAGGAGGTTTATGAGGTGTTTTATATAGATTAGCTAATTCAAACTGTGACATAGGTATAATTATCTCTGCTTGACAGATGAGAAAACAGAGGCTAACTAATTTGCCAAAATTATAAAACTAGTAAGTGGCTGAGTTGGATTTTAGTAACTTGCCAAAGTTACATAGCTAATAAGTGACTAAGCTCAGTTTCAAACTTGATTAAATTGTATTCAGGACACATTGCCTATGAAACCAATGTGTAATATTTTTAAGTATATTTAATTCTTTTTAAAATTGTCAACTTACCCATGAAGTATTAAGATTCAAGTATCTGGGCATTTCTTTTACATAGAGTGCCTCATCATTTAACAATGCCTGATAAATGAGGCATCACTATACCTCATTACACACAAGGGAGATGTGATTTGATTTCCAGTTCTGTGGCTGAAACAAAACCAGGGGTTTTAAAGGTATATTATAATTGGCTTTAACTGTATTTTATTTTTCTCTGGGATGGAAAGGTGTTTTAGACGTAGAAAGCAATATATCCCATAAGTACAAAACACTTTTTTTTTTTTTAGAAATTTTTAATGTACATCTTAATGTGATTCATTTTGACATGCTTTTCATTGTGACATTTCCATATATGCATTTTGATAAACATTATTCATGTAGGTTACCCCTTACCCTCCCCAGTGCTTCCCCCCTCCCACCCATCCCATCTAAGTTTCCCATCTAAGTCTTCTCTATCTTTTATTTAGTAGTATTTTTCTATATGTCCTTGGGTTCCAGTTCTGTTTAAGACAGAAACTTTTCCTGTAGTGGTCTTTGTTTTTATCTTGTTAGAACAATTACATGCAATTTCTAGTCCATTTATATTGACATCATTTTTATCTTCCCCCCACCCTTTTATTATGATCCTACCTTTGAATACGATTTTTCCTTCGTGTAATTTTGAATCAGCTCCCTCATATGAGTGAGAACATGTGTTGTTTCTCTTTCTGAGCTCGTGTTCATTCACTCAAAATAATTTTCTCTAATTCCATCTATTTTGCTGCGAATGACCTTATTTCATTTTTCTTGATTGCTGAGTAGTATTCCATTCTGTATATATACCATAGGATTTTATCCATTCTTCTGTTGAAGGGCATTTTGGTTGATTCCATATCCTTGCTATTGTGAAAAGCGCTGCATTGAACATGGAGATGCAGGTGTCTCTGTGGTATGATGACCCAGCTCCCTTTGGGTAAATTCCCAATAGTGTCATAGCTGGGTCATATGGTAGATCTATTTTTAGTTTTTTGAGGTACCTCCATATTGATTTCCACAGTGGTTGCACCAATTTACAGCTCCACCAACAATATAAGAGTGTTCCCTTTTCCCTGCAGCCTCGCCAGCATTTGTTGTTGTTTTATTCATCTTGGCCATTCTTACTGGTGTAAGGTGAAATCTCAGAGTTGTTTGATTTGCATTTCCCTAATGGCTAGGGATGTTGAGCACTTTTTCATATGCTTCATGGCTTTATGGACCTCTTCATTTCAGAACTGTCTGCTCAGTTCCTTTGCCCATTTGTGTATTGGGTTGTTTGGTTTTGGGGGAGTTTTTTTCTTGAGTTCTTTATACATTCTAGTAATTGGACCTTTATCTGCTGTATAAAATGCAAAGATTTTTTTCCCATTCCATGGGGGTTTCCTTGACTCTGTTAATTGTTTCTTTTGCTGTGCAGAAGCTTTTCAATTTCATGTGATCCCATTTATCTATTCTTGTTGCAATTTCTTGAACAATTGGAGTCCTATTAAGGAAATGCTTTCCTATGCCTATATGATGGAGTGTATTGCCTATCTTGCCTTCTATGAGTTTTAAAGTTTCTGGTTTTATGTTGAAATCTTTTATCCATTTTGAGTTAACTCTCGTGTAGATTGAGAGGTGCGGGTCCACTTTCATTTTTCTGCACGTGGATGACCATGTTTCCCAGCACCATTTGTTGAAGAGGTTGTCATTTTTCCAGTTTACTTGCTTTGCTCCTTTGCCGAAAATCAGGTGACTATAGGTGTGTTGAGGTATATCTGGGTCTTCTATTCTGTTCCAGATATCTTCGGGCCTAGTTTTGTACCAGTACCAAGCTGTTTTTGCAACCACTGCCCTGTAGTATAGTTTGAAGTCAGGGATTGTGATTCCACCTGTATTAGATTTGCAGCTTAAAAGTGTTTTGGCTATATGTGGTCTTTTGTGGTTCCATATGAATTTTTGGATCATTTTTTCTATTTCTGTAAAGTAAGTCAGTGGAATTTTAATGGGTATTGTGTTAAATCCATAGATTGCTTTTGGTAGGATAGCCAGTTTTACAATGTTAATTCTCCCTATCCAGGAGCAGGGGAGGTCTTTCCATTTTTCAGTGTCCTCTGCTATTTCTTTCTTTAATGTTTTGAAATTTTCCTTGTAGAGATCTGAAAGGTCTTTGGTTAGACTGATTCCAAGGTATTTAATTTTCTGGTGGGCTATGATGAATGGTATCTTTTCTGAAATTTCCTTCTCTTCTTGTTTGGAATTGGTGTAAAGAAAAGCTATTGATTTTTGTGTGTTAATTTTGTAGTCTGCAACTTTGCTGAAGGAGTTAATTAGATCCAGAAGTTTTCTGGTTGAGGTTTTGGGGTCTTTCAAGTATAAAATCATATCATCTGCAAATAATGATAATTTGACCTCTTCCTTGCCAATCTGTATCCCTTTAATTTCTTTCTCCCTTCTGATTTCCCTGGCCAGAAATTCAATTACTATGTTGAATAGGAGAGAGAGGACATCCTTGTAAAGTCTCCCAACAAAGAAGAGCCCAGGTCCTGATGGATTCACAGCAGAATTTTACCAAACTTTTAAAGAAGATATAACACCTGTCTTCTTCAAATTATTCCAAAGAATAGAAAAGGAGGGAACACTCCCAAATACATTCTATGAAGCTACATCACCCTGGTACCTAAACCAGGAAAAGATTCATCTAAGATAGAGAATTATAGACCCATCTCCCTTATGAATCTAGATGCAAAAATATTCAATAAAATTCTGGCAAACAGAATACAGCAGCATATGAAAAAGACTATTCACCATGACCAAATGGGATTTATGCCACAGATGCAAGGCTTGTTTAACATACGGAAATCAATTAATGTAATCCAACATATCAAGAAACTGACAAACAAAAACCACATGATCATCTCAATTGATGCTGAAAAGGCCTTTGATAAAGTGCAACACCTTTTCATGATAAAAACACTGGAGAAAATAGGTATAGCAGGCAAATACCTTAATTTCATAAAAGCCACTTATGACAATCCTACAGCCAACATTATATTAAATGGAGAAAAACACTTTTTTTCTATATAAATCTGTGGATAAGATAACTTAATGATTTCATGATTCCCTGTGAATGCAATAAAAACTAAAGAAAATTGAAAAAAAAAATATCAGTATCAAACCACTCCATATGCATTCCTCAGTACATTCCAGAGCTTGGAGCACATTCAGGAAGGTATGGAAAAAATGACTACCTGGGCTCTCCAACTTAGGTTTAATTTTCCTGTTTAGCCTTAGCATGAGCATAGGTGCAGCGTTTTATTATACGTTCATCATATATTTCCAAGTTGCCACTGAATTAAGCATGTGCTTCTTAAATACAAGAAAAATTAAAACTGAAAAAGTTCTTAAAGGAAGCAATGCACTCTCTGTCCCTGGACACAGAAATGTCTGCACACTAAGTATAAATGGGAGAGACTTATGCTTACAACCATACTCCACAATGTACTACTTTTATGATAATAAGATTTCCTTGAAGAAATATTCACTAACTATTCTGGCTAAATTATACTTCTTGGTCTTCACAAATCAAGCTATTTTTCACAGAACTTGAAAATACTAGAAGGTCTAAGAAGAGAGTCTTTCCACAAAAGGAGAGTGGTCAGTAGCTTGGGATGATAGCTGGAAAAAGAGAAGCGAACAAAATTGTAGGAAATGCATGGCTCCTTCAAGATAGGGATCTCCAGGCACCAACTTTTTAAATGAGAATGCCATGTCACTATGGGTCTAGGTTTATTAAGCATGGCATGGTGGTTGTCTTTTATGTGTAATATTCACAACTATATTTTACTTTCCCTAAGCCCTCTTCATGATCATGCTATAAGTGTCAATGTTATATTGCTGCAAAATTTACCTGTGCTGTTTATTTTGCTATGAACTTGACTCTCCAAGAATGCTTCAGCAGTGAATGAGAGGCCTATGGTGAGAATGGACCCCATACAGCTTCTGGGACACCTTCTGGCAGCTGGACACAGCCCACATCTAGCGGGAAGTTGCTCTCACATACTTGGCAGGCCTGCCAGGCAGGGAGCCATCGGCAACCTGGCTGCCCCAAATCCTTTCCTAAATGAAAGGGTCTCCTTGGAGGAATGGGAGGCAACGTCACTGGTGGCAAGTCTTAGAAGGAACTATTGGAGCAAAGGGAGAGGAGAAGGAAAACAAATAGCCTACGGACTCCTTGCCAGGACCAACAGTGGCAGAAGGAATCTTGAACTTGGTGGTTTGGAAAAAGGGACCTTCAGGGTGAAGAATGTTTTCCTTTTGTTCAGTATTTAAATTCTGTCCTGTTTTGTGATTTACAATTCACCATTGTTTTATTGATGTTGTTTGAGGCTTAAAAAAAAAAAAGAAATGAAACAAATCCATTAAGAGATAACCGCAAATAAATATTCTCAAGATTATAATAAAGTTGGGCACAAAGGATTTTTTTAAATTAACTTTAAGCAATTTAATAGGGAAAAACACAATACCTTGAGGTTCTGCTATGGGCTTTACAGGATGTTAAATGCTTAATATATATTAGTTCATTCAGTGCTCATAAATATACCAAGGAAATTTTTTTGTTTGATTTGCTAATGTATAATTTAAGGTACAATGAAGAAAATTAACTTGTCACAGCTATACAACCATGAATGGGATTTGTGACTCTACCTCTGTTCAAGAGGAAAATCCATACATGTCACCACACTGTAAAGGAAATGATATGCATTTTCTCCTTATTGTTGTTGTTAGGTGCCATTGAGTGGTGTCTCACTCATAGGGACCCTACATTCAGCAAGCAAAACACTATTGTCAGTGCTTCTCTGCTGTTCGTAGAGTTTTCAATGGCTGATTGTTTCTTAGGAGTGGGTTGCTGGGTCCTTCTGCTAAGCCTACAGCACCAGGTGTTCCCAGGCGATCTCCCATCCAAATACTAACAAGGTCTGACCCTGCTTAGTTTCTGAGATCTGACAGGATCAGATGCCACAGTGGTAGACAGTAGACTTCTCCTAATTACTAATTATTAAATAATTTTGTCACATAACAATATCTTATACACACAAATTTAGATAAATGTACCTGCAGGAACTCTCAATGTAAGTATCAGAAAAAAGTCCTCCTAGTTTTCCTGTAGGGAGAAGGAAAAAGAATTGCTTCCGATATCGGCCCGAGCTTTTCTGTGGACCTACATTTTCATCTCCTTTTTGTAAATTCCAAGGAATGTGATTACTGAATTATATGGTAAGAATTTAGTTTTATAGGAACCCATCAAACTGTCTTTGTAAGTGCCTGTCCCATTTTGCATTCCCGCAGCAACAAGTGAGAGGCCCTATTGCTTCACATTCTTCCAGAGTGCTCTGGCAGATGTCCAGAGAGTTCCTTTCCTTCTCCTTGCAGGAAAGCTGAGATGAAGAAGCAGGAGCCCATAGAGTCAGTTACTGACTATATAACAAATAATTCTGGTGTCATACTTTGCCATCCTGCCCTCATGTTACCAAAGCACACTTTCATATAATACAGGTTTTTATAATCTTTAAAATAGTGCATAAAAGTTGCCCATATTTATAGGGTACCATGTGATATTTTAATACTTGTATATGTTATCTAGCATCTTAATCAGAGTAAGCATATCTCTCACCTCAAGCATCTATCCTTTGTGGTGAAAATCTTCAGTGTTCTTTCTTCTAGCTTTCTCAGATATATATTTATCTCTGGACATTTCTCTGTACAAAAGAACTCCAGAACTTATCTCTCTTATCTAAATGTTACTTTGTTGTTGTTGTTAGGTACTATTGTTGTTGTTTTGTTAGGTGCTATCGAGTCTGGTCCAACTCATAGTGACCCTCATAGAGTTTTCAATGACTAATTGTTTCAGAACTGTTTTCAGGAGTGGACTGCCACAGCCTTCTCCTATTTTTGCAGTGTTGGGGATCAAACCTGGTTCCTTAGAGAATGCAGAGCAGGTGTCGTATCAACTGAGCTAAACTCCATCCCAAGGTACCATTAGTATCTGTTTTATGTGAGAAAAAAAAAAAAAACTATAGGGAATAATTATATGAAGAAGTGTGGCAAATTTAATTCTTACTTGTTACACTAAAGTAAACAGGAAGTGATACTATTTGTTTCATATCTTCTTGTAAACTGTAGGAATGACAGCACAAAGTATTCACATGTCCAAATAATGTGTTTCTCATTAAACTGCTTTTGCTCTTTTTAATTAAAATCTATACTTTGTACAAAATTATAGGTCTCCCCATGACATCTCCATTTATAACCACCATGTAACTTACTTTTGATCACTCCCCAATAACCCTCCTGTCCCCCTCTCCTTTCTTGCTGCCCCCACAAATACTCTCCCCTTTATTTTCGAGTATTATTATTTTTAAGGTCTAGATTCCATATATGACAGAAAACATGCAATATTTGTCTTTCTGAGCCTAGCTTATTTCATATAGGGTGATGATTCACAGTTCCATCCATTTTCTTGAGGAATATATAATTTCATTCCTTGTGATGGCTGTGTATATCACATTTTCTTTTTCCATTCATTTCTTCATGATCACTCAGGCTGATTCCATAACTTGGCTATTGTGAAAAGAGCCACAGTAACCATGAGCCACAGTAAACATGATTGTGCAAATATCTGTATAGTATGTTTATTGGAATTCTTATAGTATATACTTGGGGGTAGCCTGCAGCCGTAGCCCTGTGGAATCCGATCCCGTCAGATCTCGGAAGCTAAGCAGGGTCGGGCCTGGTTAGTACCTGGTATGGGAGACCGTCTGGGAACACCAGGTGCTGTAGGCTTGGGAGAAGGACCTGGCAACCCCCTCCCAAAAGTCAATCTGCCATTGAAAACCCTATGCACAGCAGAGAAGCATTGACAATAGTGTTTCCCCTGTTGTACAGAGGGTCGCTAGGAGTCGGATACCGACTCGACGGCACCTAACAACAACAACAAAATTTTTAGTTTTTTGAGAAACACTCATTAATTTCCATAGTAGTTGCACTAATTTAAATTCCCACCAATAGTGTATAAGTGTATTTTCTTTACATCCTCACCAGCATTTGTCTTTGTTTCATTTCTCGATGATAGGCATTCTGACTGGGTTGAGGTGAAATCTTGATGTAGTTTAGATTTACATTATCCTGATTCCTTAGAGTGTTGAACATTTTTTCACGCTTGTATTTCTTCTTTGGAGAACTGTATGAATCATTTTCCCCTTTATGGATTGGATTACTTTAATATTTTAGCCTTTAATTTTTTGAGTACTTTGTATATTCTGTTATTCCCCTCTCAGATGAATAACTAGAAGAAGTTTTCCCATTCCGTAGGCTGTCTGTTCATTCTGTTGTTTCCTTGCTTTGCAGAAACTCTTTAGTTTCATGCAACCCCATTTGTCAATTATTATTTCCTGAGCTATCAGAGTCCTATTTAGAAATGCTTTTTCTTTATATATATCTTGAAATATTTTTTCTATATTTTCCTCTAGTAGTTTGAGAGTTTCAGTTCATACATGAAGGTCTTTAATCTCTCAGAGTGAAATATATTAATCTAGTTTGTGCCCTCTAAATGTAGATATCCAGTCTTCCAAGCACCATTTGTTGAAGAGTTTCTTTTCTCCAAAATCTATGTTTGGCAGCTTTGTCTAATACCAGGTGGCTGTAGCTGTGTTCATTTATTTCTAGGCTCTCTATTTTATTGCATTGTTTATGTGTCAGTGTCATGCTGTCTTTTAACTGTTTCTCTGCAGTACAATTTGAAAGCAGCTACTGTGATACCTCCAGTATTGCTTTTTCTTCTTTTTTTTTTTTTTTTCCTCATAATTGCTTTGACTCTTTGGGGTGATTTCTGCTTCCATGTGAATTTTAGGATTTTTTCTACTTCTGTGAGGAATGTCATTGAAATTTTGACGGAGATTGCATTGGATCTGTAGATAACTATTGACAGTATTGCCATTTTCTCAGTATTAAGTCTATTGATCTACAGACACAAGAGGTCTTTCCACCTTTTAGTGTCTTCTTCAATTTCCTTCTTCAGTGTTTTATAATTTTCATTGTAGAGGTCTTTCACTTTTTTGGTTAAATTTCCTAGTTTTTGTCTGTTAGTTTGTTTTTGTAGCTACTCTGAATGGAATTTTTTCCCCTGATTCTTTTCTCCAATTGCATATTATCGGTAGAGTAAAAAGGTACAGATTTTTGTACTGTTAACTTGCTGAAAGTGTTTGTCAGATGTAAGCAGTTTCTCATAGAGACCCCAGGGTCATATCATTGTGCAAATAGAGATAGTTTAACTTCTTCTTTCCTATTTGTATCTCTTTTATTTCTTTCTCTTATCTTATTGCTCTGGCTAAGAATTCCAGTACTGGATTAAATAAGACTAGAGAAAGAGAACACCCTTGTCTCATTCCTGTTTTTAGAGAAAATGCTTTCAGTTTTTCTCTGTTTAATATAATGTTTGTTATAAGTTTGTCATATATAGTACTTATTATATTGAGGTATGTTTCTTCTATTTCCAATCTCCTCAGAACTTTTATCATGAAGAGGTGTTGGATTTTGTCAAAAGCCTTTTCTGCATCTATTGAGATGATCATGTGATGTTTATCTTTGATTCCATTTATTTGTTGTATAATACTACTGATTTGCATATATTGAACCACCCTTGCATCCCAGGAGTGAAAACAACTTAGTCGTGGTATAGGATTTTTAAATTGTGTTGTTGAACTCAGTATTTTATTGAGGATTTTTTGCTTTTAACTTCATCAGGAAATTTGGTCCATAGTTTTCTTTTCCTATTGTGTCAGTTTTGATATCAGAGTAATACTAATTTTGTAAAATGAGTTTGGTAGGTTTTCTTCTCTTTCTATTTTATGGAATAATTTAAGAAAAATTGACATTGGTTCTTTTTTAAAGGTCTGTTAGAATTCAGCAGTAAATTCATCCTACCCTGGGCTTTTTTTTTTTTTTTTTTTGGTTTGGACATTCTTTATTAATCCTTCAATCTCATCCTGTATTACATATTTGTTTGAGTTGTTTATGTCTTTTGGATTTAATTTTTATAGGTCTTATGTGTCTAGAAATGTATGCATTTTTGAGATTTCTAATTTATTGGAATATAAATTTCCAAAGTAGTCCCTAAAGATCCTCTAAAATTCATTAGTATCTGTTGTAACTTCCCCTTTTTCATTTATAATGTTGTTGATTTGGGTCTTCTCATATTTTGTTAATTTGGCTGAGGGTTTGTCAATTTTGTTAGACTTTTCAAAGAGGCAACTATTTTGTTGATCCTTTGCATTGTTCTTTTTGTCTCCATTTCATTAATTTCTGCCCTGATCTTAGTTATTTATTTCCATATGCTAGTTTGGGGTTTGGCTTACTCTTCTAAGAACTTGAGCTGCATCATTAGGTTATTTATTTAAGATCTCTCTGATTTTTTGATGTACCCACTCAGAGCTATAAAATTTCCTTTTAGAACTGCCTTTGCTTTATACCAAATGTTATGGCAAGATGTGGTTTTCATTTTCATTTGATTTTAGGAATTTTTAAATTTCCTCCCTGATTTGTTCAATGACCCATTGATCAGTCAAGAGGGTCTTGTTCAATCTCCATGTGTTTTTATATTTTATGTAGTTTGTCTTGTCATTAAATTGCTTTATAACTTTGACAGGACAAAAAATGGTACTTGGAAACTTAGATGAATAATTTCTTTTTCCTAAATGAATATACCTGTAACAATTTAACTCTCAAATGATAATAATTTAATAAGGAATGTTTTCCAAACTTTCATTTTTGATAAGATAAAGCTGATCCATTTAATTATACTTAAATAATAAAATTTAGAATGGAGACTATTATAAGTTCAGGAAATAATTTTTAACTTTTTAAATCTTATTGCTATATTTTAAGCTCTAACACTATACTACTTGGAGGTTGTAATTTCTTCATGACACTTTCATATAACTAATTATGCATAAGCTGTGGGGTTTAGCTCAGTTGGCAGTATGCTGTTCTGTGCTCACTGACAACCTGGGTTCCATCCTTAGCACTACAAAAATGGGAGAAGGATATGGCAATTCACTCCCAAAGCAATCCCCAAAACAATCAACCATGAAATCCTTATGAATAGCAGACAAGTACAGACATAGTGGTGGACATGGCACAGTGTTGGGATATGTTTCATTCTGTTGTACATAAGGTCACTATGAGTTGGACCTGGGTACCTGATAACAACAATCATGCATACATTATATCCCTAAATCCACATTTTTTTTTCCATTTGGACCTAAAACTTCCTATAAACAAATTCCAAACATATAGAACAGGACATTATGATTAATACCAAAAAGGTTTTTATTCTCTATACTCATTTAATGTTATTAAATAAGGTCAACTAATAGCCTAATTTCATTATCATGATTATAGCTGACTTTAAATAAAACTCATAAGTTGATAAAAGTGTAACCAAAAGTGATGTAATAGTTTCATAATGCAAAAAGGAAATGCTGTATGCTCTCTACCCCACCATCATTTACCAATAAAGAAGGAAAATAAATAAATAAATAATATTCTGTTGAGCCTTTTTAATAATACTATCAATACTACATTGTAATTTATATAAGTTTGTTAGAAAAGATTTAACATGATTTTTGTCCTTAGATTTTCCTCACAGTGCTCTCCTGATGTAGGAAAACAGCTACCTACATTCTGGATCACAGGTGGGAAAAATGAAGCGCATATCTGAGAGCTCACTCCACATAACTAAATATGCAACAACTTAAAATTCAAGAAACCTGGATCCAATGTTCACAAATGGCACAAGCCATGTAGGACTTTTGGACCTTAAATCTCGCATTTGTAAAATCAATTTTATAGTTAAAGGACTCTTTCAGCTACAACATTTTATGAAGATGCCCAGTGTATATATGGATACATTTATCTCCTTGGATATAGATCAAGGTGGATATCTTTGCTAGATTCTATAAAGTAGACTGGATATGTGGTTAAGCCTTGATATTATTAGGATAGTTCCTTCCCCACCTTCAGGGACATCTCATATGAGAATTTAGAGAAACATAGATGTAAACTATTATATTGCAGTGGGAAACTTTCAAATCTTTTAATTTCTTTCCCGCATTGTTTCTATCTCATCCAAGATCTTATTTCTTTTCTTTGTCTGCTTTAATTTCTTTCTTTTCTGTTGGAGAATTTTCTATGCTCTTTAGCAATTCTCAGCAGTTGTCTTAATTTCAAGGTGAAGCAAGAAAATTGATCAAGACAGAATTTGTACACTGGTAGTTTCTATCATGGGTACTCTGGCTGGGCTGTTTCATGCAGGACTCTCCAGTGAAATATCAGCAGGCCTTTTCTCTACACTGGTCAATATCTCCAGAGAATCTGCTCCAAACTATTCCTAGGAGAGATATTTTCTGGAAAAACTGTCCTACACAAGGAAAAACAATAAAAACCATGTTGGAGCTCTTTCTTCTTTGCCTGTGCTACTGAGCTATGAGAAACAAAAAATATAGACAGTACTTCAAACAAGCTGACTCTACCCAATGAAAAAAGGGAAGAGTTTCTTGAATGCATTTAAACCCACACAAATAGGAAAGAAAAAAGCTAATGTTTCAAAGCCTGATCAGTCTGTTGCTAGGACACAAACACTTAGCCACTTACTATTCCTCACGTCTATTTTGTCCCTCCTAACCACAATATCCATTCAGATCTTGAGCTTTTGTTACTTTAGTTATTATTCTTATTACAATTTGTTTCTTTCCCATGTGTTTTCTCTCTTTACAAGATTAGAACACTATCCCCCCCCACACGTCTGTCAGCTTGTCATGTTGTAGGGGCTTGTGTGTTGCTGTGATGCTGAAAACTATGCCACTGGTATTTCAGATACCAGCAGGGACACCCGTGGTGGACAAGTTTCAGCTGAGATTCCCAGATTAAGACAGACTAGGGAAAAGGGACCAGCATCCAACTCCTGAAACAATTAGCCATTGAAAACCCATTGAATAACAGAGAAGCACTCTCTATAGTGTCAGAGAATGAGCTCCCCAGACTGGAAGGCATTCAAGAAATGACTGGGGAAGAGTCACCTCAAAATAGAGTCTACCTTAATGGTGGGAATGGATTAAAGCCCCTGAGACCTCCATTTGCTGATGTGGCACCACTCAAAATGATAGAAAAATAGTGGCTGCAACATTGGACTCAAACATAAAAAGATCATGTGTATGGTACAGTGTTGGATAGTGTTTCATTCTGTTATACATAGGATCACTATGAGTCGTATCTGACTCGACAGCACACAACAAGAACCCCCAGACCATTGGTCCCTATACTTTAGCAGCATCAAGATTATGTGTTGTTGTTGTTGTTAGGTGCTATCTAGTCGGGTCTGACTCATAGCAACCCTAAATACAGCAGAATGAAACATTCCCCAATTCTGTGCCAAGCACATGATCTTATTTATGTTTAAGCCCATTGTTGCAGCTACTGCACCAATTTATCTAGTTGAGGGTTTTCCTTTATTCATTGACCTGCCACTCTCCCAAACATGATGTCCTTCTCTAGGGATTGCTCCCTCATTGTCTGCCAGGCCCTATCTGCAGACATTCTTATTCAGTTGGTCTATGATGATGCTTGCAAATTTGCATTCCTGGCACATTTTTCTCAGATTATGCTCATGGTGCTGATGCACCATTTTGAGAACCACAGTTATGGGTGCTAGACCCATTCAAAGATAGTCAGGCATAGAAGCAGCAAATGACTTTAGGTGGTAGTCATCAGTAGGGAGAGTTTCTAATGCCATTCAAGCCTATTTGAATTAACATTAATTTAAAGCCTTAACCAACTATGATTTTAGGTAATACTCTAACATTGTATATTTTCTCATAATTTTCCTTTATATATGTTTTCGTTCATTAACGTGTTTTTTATTATATGATGAGGCAAGAGGTACAGATGTGTTGTTCAGTAAAAAGAGAATAGCATGGTAAAGACAGAAGATGCGCAAAACAGGGTAGCTTGTGTGATCCACAAGTGCCCAATATGGCTGCATGATAGGGAGCTTGTTGAAAAGTACTCAAGTTGGATAATTTCAAGTGTCAACTTAACCAAGCCAAAGTGCTCACATATGTTGTTGTTGTTAGGTGCCGTCGAGTCGGTATCCAACTCATAGCGACCCTCATAGGGTTTTCAATGGCTGAGTGCTTCAGGATTGCCTTGGGAGTGGATTGCCAGGGCCTTCTCCCATTTTTGCGGTGCTGGAAATTGAACTCGGGACCTCAGAGACTGCAGCACAGCGCTCTACCCACTGAGCCAAATCCCAGCCCGCTCACATATAGGTCAAACATTATTCTAGGTGAGATTTACATTTAAATTGCTGAATTGTAAGGAAAACAGATAGTCCCCTTAATGTGATGGGCCTCATCCAATCAATAGATGTCTTAATAGATCAGAAGCCTGACCTCCCCTAGCAAGAGGGGATTCTCCAACAGACTTCCTCCATACAGCATCTGTACCACGGACTCTCTTCTGAGTCTCCAGCTTGAAACCACTTTCCGACTTGCACTATAACATCAGCAGCTCACTGCATCTCCAGGCTGCCCACCCACTCTGCAAATTTTGGACTTGCTAGACTGCATCTTATGTATTTTGGACTTAGAGTTAGGAGAAACCAATCCCTGGAGAAGGACATCATGTTTGGGAGAGTGGCAAGTCAATGAAAAAAGGGAATACCCTCCACTAGATGGATAGACACAGTGTCTGCAACAGTGGGCTTAAACGTAAATAAGATCATGCACAGAATCAAAGTGTTTCATTCTGCTGTACATAGGGTTGCTATGAGTCAGACCAGACTTAATGGCTCCTAACAACGTCTCTGTAATTTCATGAGCTAAGTCCTTAAAATCAATACATCTCTCTGGCTCCTCCCATATACATATGTGTGACTGTGTGTGTATGTGTGTGTGTGTGTGTGTGTGTGTGTATGTATACACAAACGCATCCTAAGGGTTCAGTTTCTCTGGAGAACACTTACTAATGCAGTAATGGAAGAAAAACATACACCCACAGATATAAAGATAAGAAAAGACATAAGTATACCTATGATATTTAGAACATATACAAAGATCTGGTATATGTGTGTACATATGTACACATATATGCTAACTCTTACATATATTGTACATATTTGATAATCTACCACATATGTGCTAGGTATCATATGTGTATATATACACACATATATATATAGTGATATATGTAATATATACAAAATGCAGAGACAAATAGTTCAAAATTAATATCTTAATTACTTATCAGTTTGGTTAAGAAATTAAAGGAAAGGGAGAATTCAAGCTCGGGTGACATGGAGAAAATGACACATTTAACCTAAATAGCACAATCAGAAAGAGTAGCTGTATGGGGACAGGGGACCAGGAATGGTAAGGAATTTGAACTTTGTTTTAGAACATATGAGATTTGGTTTAATTAATAGATGCCTTTGAAGAAAATTTAGTTGGCCAGATGTGAAAGGCCAATAAAGTATGATAGAATAATTGGGAAAAAATTCAAAATAACTTAAATGAAACTGTCAAAGTTTTAATACATGAATGTGTATATTTCTATTAAGTATAAGACAAAAAAATTAATGAAATGCATAGAGGAAATATAGTACATTATAGTCATTTCTACCATTGTTTATATTATTTAAAATATACCCAATTATGTGGTATAAGTGCATAAGTTATTCATTTATAATAAGTCAATTTTATTTCTCATCTCCAGTGCTTCAGAAGAACTGCTGATTTTTAAAAGGGGATATATGTCAGGTGTCAAGTACTATAAATTAGAGTAATATTAACGTATTAATGCACAACAATTGCAGAAATGAGATCTTTGGTCATACAAGTTTGTATCCTGGTCATCCAAACATATGTATGACTAACTACTATCCATTGCCTATTTTATGCCCAAGTCTGTAGCATATTTACTATATTTCTCCTTCAGAAAGTATGTCTCTCCTGATTCACACGAGACACTATGTAATTCCCTTCAGAACATACAGTTAATAAGGATACAGTTTAATCAGACTCCAATTTCCATGTGAATTTGATAACACTTAGATGCATGGAATAGTTACCAAAAATGTCTTTTTACTAAGTAATTACCAAAATTAAGCATTTCTACTTGTTAGAAAAGTCTGTAAGAACAATGTGTGCCTAAAGGTTTTCTATTCTTTTGGGGTTCTGCTAAGTCACAGAGGAAGTTGTAATAAAAGTTCTCTCATGGTAAGACATTGAATTTTACTTCAGCTACTGTCTCCTCCTACTTTCCATAAAAAGTTTATGTTGCACAGACCATAAAGAATACAACTGAAGACAGAGACTCACAGATCTGGGTTGATGTAATCCGTGCTCTGCAAACACTCTTCTTATACACCATTTGTGGAAAAGCACAATATGACTTTTCAGACATCTGTTTTTGAGGTTACAAAACCAGAATCATCTATAGACTTCAAATGGCTTTTGAAGACTTAAACGGAATCTGCCATATTGGAAACTAACTCCAGTCAAAATGCATTATCTTAAACCAACCTCTTCTTCCAAATTTTATTAGTATAATTACTCTATTATCCCTTAGTCCTGCCCCAAGTACATTTACAATATCTGGGGACACTTTTGAAAGCTAAAATAATATTGTATATTGAACTAGATTTTGTATTTATTGTCCTTTCACATTTTCAAGCTTTGACAAAAACCAGAACAAACACTTTTGAAGATTGTCCAGAATCTGCAATAGAGGGGGATATGTCAGGAAATTGGCTTCTCCAGGTGAGGAGGTTCCTGACTGCACAGTGATGGGGCCACAAATTGGCTAATGGGCAGGGCAGGCAAGTGACCAGTTGTAAAACACACTATAAAAAATGGCTACAGGTGACACCGAACCAAGAACCTAATTTGTTCCTGCTGAGTGGCCTTTCATAGGTCAATCCATTTATTCACCATATTCACAGTTGAAAATTGTAATATTTCAAATATCACCTACATTTCTAAAAATTTTTACCTATTTTCCAAAATATAAAATTTTATATCACAAAGTTAAGAAAAGAAAAAACTAAAATAAACTGGGCACCATGGTACATGCCTATAATTCCAGTGACTCAGGAGGCTGAGGCAGGATAATGGTGAGTTCAAGGCCAGAGGCAAATGAAATGTAACGAGACCCTGTCTCAAAATTAAAAATATAAAAGGGGCTAGAAGTCCAACTCAGTGGTGGAGCACTTGCCTAGCATGTCCCTAGGTTCATTCCCTAATACTAAAAAGCAAAAGTTAAATTAAAAAAAAAATAAACACAAGTACATGGTTTTATCATACTTAAGTAATTCAAGTAGAATATAAAATCTACTTTGTAAATATCCCTGTGTTAGATTATCCTGTTGTTGTTGTTAGGTGCCCTCAAGTCGTGTATGACTCATAGCGATCCCCATAGGGTTTTCAATGGCTAACTGTTACAGGATTTCCTTGGGAGTGGATTGCCGCATCCTTCTCCCATTTTTTTGTGATGCTGGGAATCGAACCGGGGATCTCAGAAACTGTGGAGTGGTGCTCTACCAACTGAGCTAAATCTCAGCCCTAGATTGTCCTACATGAGTAGAAATGATAAAATTACCTATAGGGCAAAGCCATTGAAGCTAGGAGTGTATATTCCTTTAAGGGAAGTAAACCTTTAGGGATATAGACATTTGTCTTTGTGCCAGGGCCAAAAGTAGGCTCATTATAAACCTTTTATTTATTAAAAACATTGAAACCTCTTAAATTGGTGAATGCCACAGACATAATTTCCCTTAATGTTTGCAGGACCTGAGACCTGCATTCTCTGTGTGTGAATATTTTAAAGTTATAAATCAAGAGACAATCACGGCACTGCCTGGTTCACATAGCCCTGTTGATGCCCATTCCAGCATTCTCCCTCCCACATGAGGCTGAAGAGTACTACTTTTCCCCAGGCTGCCTGGCTCCCTGTAAACCTGAGCAGCAACCACTATCTGCTTAGTTCAGGGAAAGGCAGGGGCTAGTCCAGGGCCTGATATACTTGGGTTGTTGCTGAAGTGATAGCCCAGAATCAGGCAGACCACTCAAGCTGCCCAGGGAGCCAAGGGCTACAGGGCTTCCCCACCACCCTTCTGACTTTTTCAACTTCAGCTTTCTAAGCAGCTATAATCAATTCAAAAGTGCATCGCCCCAGCAGGGATAGAGGTGGAATTCAGTAATTTGGAGAGGCCAGTCTGACTAAAAAGCCATGTTGAGCAATCTGAGGCAGCAGCTCCTTTCCCTTGGCCTCTGGGCCTCTCCTCTGTCCACTCTTCACTCTAACCCCACCCCTACCCCTAGATTTATCTCAACTCTGCATCCTCTGTCCAGGGAGGGATGTTTGGTTCCAAAAATTCCTCCCAAATAATTCTGCTTATTTACCCAGTGGTTGCTATACTTTAAAAATATCTTCATTAAAAAATAAAAAAGTCTACATTTTATTGTTTGAGATAAGTACGAGCCCTCTCCAAGTTGGACTGTCTCTAGCGATTCGTTTTCCTCTCGTTTCTAACAACACCTTCACCAATTTTCTCCAGTGAAGCAGTCTAATGAAGGAGTCTAGCAATTCAACCACATCTGTAGGAGAAATTTCTGGTTGTCTAATTGCCATTCAATTACAATTGTATTGTTTTTCATTACCTGGTATTTAGTTTATGATCTAAATCATGAAAGATAGAGTATCTTTTAAAAACTTTTATTTTATTGGGTTAAGAATACTGAACATGAAATCTACTTTCTTCACACTGCTGAGTTTTAGCTCAGTTGGTAGAGTACTGCTTTGAGCTCTCTGAGGCCCTGGCTTCAACCTTGAGAACCATAAAACCAGGAGAAGGACGTGGCACCCGACTCCTGGAACAAGACAGAAACAACCGCTATTGAAAACCCTGTGAGAGTCACTGTGAGTCCATGATTTGAGGGCACCTAACAACAACCTTCTTAACAGATTTTTAAGAGTACCATGCAGTTTTGTTGTTAGAAGAGGAAAATAAAGTATCTTATTACTTCTTTATGGTTAAATCAAGCTTCAGCAGGAACAGAATGAGACACTCAGAACTCCCTTTTCTAGCTGTGTGTGTGTTGGCACAGGCCTATAATCCCACCATTCAGGAGGCTGAGGCAGGAGGATTCTGAAGTCCAGGCCAGCTTGGGCTACATAGCAAGACCCTATCTCAACAAAATAAAACAACAACAACAACAACAACAACAAAAAGCAAAAAACTCAACAACAACAACCCTCCCCACTCCAGGGAGATTCAGCCTCTCCATCCCGTGCAGTTCTCTTGAGATGTTCAGTCTTGGAGCCTTACCTAGACACTGCCACCTGGGATGGTAATATGATGGAGACTGGGCAGTCTGGGTATTTCATGTTCTCAGAACATGATTATATAATGACAAACTAAGCAAATTAGTATCAGAGATATTGAGAAGAACGTGTTCTTTCTTGGGAATCAAGAGGCTATAGGGTTAGGGCCATCAGTTTGCTTTTGTATTGCCTCCTGGAGAGAGCTGCTCTGAGAGGGAAGCCCAACAGAAGTAGGGAGAGATGAGAGATAAAATTCTAATGACAATGTTTGGATCCTCGAATCCACCTGTGCTCACTTAAAAAGGCCAATAAATCCTTTAGTTTGTTCTAAAATAGTTTGAATTGAGTTTGTGTCACTTGCAACAAAAGTGACTGGAATAATAGCATTTCATTTGGAAAGTAACAATTCCATCTGATCCTAGGCAAATCCATCCAGATGTCTTACAGGCACACCATTTAAAAGACCAAAGCTTTTTTTTTCCTTCCTTATATTTCATACCATTAGTAAAAAAAATAATAATAATAATAATTTCCTCTGATATCCCACTTCCATAGGTACTGCCACATTTTATCCACAATACTCTTGAATATTTCCTCTCCTCTGTTCTTCCACTGTTGCTACTTATTCTCTAAATTCAGTATTTTTTGGCTGAATGATGGCAATAACTTCATTCTAACTGTTCTCTTCTTTCTCGAGCTTTGCCCACTTTCAAACTATATTTCATATCACTGCCATAGCAAGTCTTCTGAAATGTATCATGTGACACCCTCATTAGTAATTTCAATTGCCCATCACTACATAAAATATAAAGTTCAAATTCTATAAAATGGATTGATTAACTCCTGTATAATTTGGTCTCAGAGAGACTCAACATTTCTAACCTGGTCCCCTGTCACTACCCTGCACATTTCTGTGGCCCACTTCCTTCTGAAGTGCTTTGGTTCCTTGGACATACTTACTGGTTTGCATATGGTGTTTCCCCTTTATGTGCAGTGCCCTTTTCAACATTTGCTCTCACCTGAAAATTGCTCTGGGCTTCTCAAGACTCAATCAAGCCTTACTTCCTTCTTGTAGATTTTTTTCAAGGTTCTGTATAACCTGGAAACTTCAAATCCTTCCTTCATTAGCTCAGCATTTTATTTGTATGCATTATTTTTAAGTCTTCTGATAGAATTAGAGAAGTGTAATCACAAAGAACAGGAGGTGGTAGAAATGTGTCCAAGAATCTGACTGCAAAAATGCCATGTTTATTATCTGTTGTTCTGGGGGACAGGCAAATGCAAAGACTTAGATCTCTTGATTCTGTGCTATTTGGCCGACTAAATATATTCATGGAACACACACACATATCTATTTCTATATCTATACACACAGTTGCATGATAGAAGCCATAAATGTGCA
The DNA here is from genome assembly GCA_007922755.1 of Pedetes capensis. NCBI lineage: Eukaryota > Metazoa > Chordata > Mammalia > Rodentia > Pedetidae > Pedetes > Pedetes capensis. Next base: position 19,275 of record VMDO01015139.1, on the reverse strand, counting down.
CTAGTATTTGCCAAAATCATAACGAATATCCATGTTGTTTAGATCCTATCCACTTTCAAAATAACTCTTTCCCAGAGGTTAAATTGTAGCTTAGTCTGTGTACCTATGAATTAGAGATTTTCCTGTGTTTGCACCAGCTTCTTGCTTTAGACATTTTTTCAATGTCTCTGACTTAGATTCCCTTTGCTGGCTGTTCATACTCAAGCTTTATAATTCTCTATAAATGATGTAATAGTTGCATAATGGAAAAAGCCAATGCTGTATTACTCTGTATCCCACCAACATTTACAATAAAGGGAGAAAAAAATAATTCTATATAAAACAAAACAAATTTGTAGTAGTATTTATGAATAGAATTAGGATCTATTGTAATTATTTTCTTCCTTATGAATACAGGAATATATATGTAAATATATATTATATATGTATGTGTGCTATATATATTGTTGTTGTTACGTGTCATCGAATTGTATCCAACCCCCAGCAACCCTGATAGGTTCTTCAAAGGCTGATTGTTTCAGAATTGTCTCAGAAGTGGATTATCAGGTCCTTCTCTCATTTTTGTGGGTCTAGGGATCAAACCCAAGACCACAGAGACCACCGAGCAGTACTCTAGCAATTGAACTAAACCTCAGCCCTATATATAGAGGATAGATAGATGCTAGATAGAGATAGATAGAGATATAGATATATACACTTATGTTCATATTTTTTCATACTGCCTTCAAGGCTTCCTAATGGTCTTTGGGTTGATCACCAATTACCTTACTCTGTTCAGTATTGACAATGTCATTATAGAGTATACCTACTGTAGCCAGACGAGAAGAACGCACCCATGGCACTGATTCTTAATAATGGCCATGGCCTCCTTTTAAGTCTGGTTAGCAGGAAATATGGATGCTGGCTTAGCCATTAGCACAGTTTTAAAGGCCCAATGGAAATCATGAAATACAAGCAGATTTTTTTTTTTTGCAGTTACTTAGCACTCCTTCCTAAGTCCTGCTTTTTTATCCTCTAAATGGAAGAAAACAAAAGTTCTTGTTTATTTCTCTAAAGTGCCTGCCTGCAACACTAATTTGTTCATTTTAACCAGAGACTAGTTGAAGCCAGAAATAGTTTGACTCGTTCTTTTAAAATGATAATTTCAGTCTATCTCAACAGCCTGGTTCACTGAGGCTTTTCAAGGCAACAATGCCTGGGTAAACATGGCATATCATTAACTTCTACATCATGTAATATTAAATGCTGCATTTTTAGAGTCATAGGTGTGCTGAGAAACCCTCAATGCCCAGACAAGACATGCTGAATGCATTCTGTGAATTGTGGTAAATACATCTAGGTAATAATTACTTCCACATTTCCCTTTTCAAATACACATTTTTTACTCAGGGCCACAGTTTGCCCTTAGACACACACCATGCATTTCAGATTTCTGTGTAATTTGAAGGAAAATCATTGCTGAGGTTAGCCAAATTTATATATGAGCTCTTTGTGTAAGCTATTTCAGAGCTACAAAGGCTGTGTCCCCATGCTTACATACACTTTGTTTCCTCAAAATGGCTTTCTACCATCAGCTGGAATACCTTTCTTACAGTGCCCCAGATCCCAATATGGAAAAAAAGTTTACTTATTTTTTTTATTATTTTTTAAAGAAAGGGTTCTTATGTTTTTATGTTTTTAAGACAGGAGGACTGGTTTACATTTTCAATACCCTAGATCTGGACATAGCAAAAGATGTGATGTGTTGGAGGAAAGAAGTGAATTATAATGTCAATGGAAAGAATGAGCGCATTTTCTCACTTTGGAAGAAAGAGAGAACATCTATGATGTTTTTCCTCTATGGAAACTGAGGACAAGAAATTGTGACATGTCCTCACCAGGCAAACCATGGAATCAGACATTTCTTTGTAAAGCAAAGCAAATTTATAATAACGCTTATGAGTAGGATTAGGTTCTGTTGTGTTCATTTTCTCCTTTAGTCATATAAAAATGCATATGTTCATTTACTTCATAATACCTTCAAGTCTCCCTTATGGTTATCAAATAGGTCACCAATTATGCCACTCTTTGTCCAGTATTAATAATGTCATTTCAGAATGACATTTGTCTACCTCTGAGAATTAGCATTTAAGGATGACGTTAATATTTCCTTGGCGACGTGCCTTCCATATAGAATTAATTTTCTTACTTGCAAATGTTTCTTGTAATTATGTTTGATTTCAGAATGTTTGGGTCTTGACTTTTTAGGGGCAACTTCTTTGTATGTATTGTTTTCACAAATTCCAATATCAGCCAACAGTTTATGGGTGTATTAGGAAGTCACTAGCTTTTACTCTGCTTCTTACTATTGATGGTCTTGTCTATTAAAATATTTATTTAAAATAATATAAAATTTTTACCTATGTGTTTGAAAACTGTAAATTTAAGTGCATCCTGTGAATCATGTATATGTCTGTTCTGAGACAATCAAAGAGAAGAAGCAATTGAAAACTCAAGTGCAATGTGGTTATGTTTTATAGCAGAGTATTTAAAAAGCTAGATATTTTGCTGCCAGATGCATTGCTTTAGTGGTTAACTCTTTGCCATCCTTTCAAGAGGAAAGACTTGTATATGAGCAGGTTGATTGCATAAAAAATGCCATAACTTTATTTTACTGCCTCAGACTACACAAACTTGTCTGTGCAAGTTTAACTCTGTGAATGATCATGTGCTCAGTACCATCCCTGGAGGCTTTTAGGAGGAAGTTCTCCAGAAAAGCAGAAAACATATTTTTATGGCTTTATTGGGTTCTTTTCAAATGTTTTAAATTAAAAATTACTTTTAAATTCCTTCACATTTGTGAGATTCAGACCTAAACTTAATAGATCTAAGGAGAAGTCTAGAATTCAGTAGATTCTTATGAAAATATCTTTATTATCTTTACTTCAGCTTTAGGATGAGTAAATCAAAAGTCTTAATGAATAAATTTTGTAGAATACATTCTTTTTTCCACACTCCTCTTTATTGTTACTAATCTATTCATATTTGAATTTCCACTACGCTGATGACAATTAGAGGTTAGAGATAATATTTTTGTATCTTTAGTATCAAAAGCAATGCAATTAGGTAAATCTGAAAAATTTAAATGCAAATGTGTAAAATGGGCCAAAGCCACATAGCAGTGGGTCCATAAGTGAAAATACTCATGCCTCATTTTCAATACATGACAGTTTCTTTCCCTTTCTTTAGTTGGTCGTCTTCCCTTTACAAATTACTTTAACTTTGTCCTCCTGTGTAATTTGCTTTAGTTGATGCTCCAAACACCAACATAAAGAAGGTTGTACCTAAAGAATGAGGAGAAAGAGGCGAGAGAGATTGTAAATGCCAAAGATTTACTATATGTCTCTGAGCCAGGCCACAGTGGCTCATTTGGGTTGCTGTTTCCCAACTTTTTTTTTCATTAGAAACTTTTAATGTACATCTTAATGTGTTTCATTTTGACATGCTTTTCATTGTGACATTTCCATATATGCATTTGATAAACATTATTCATATAGGTTACCCCTTACCCTCCCCTATCTTCATAGTCCCGTAGCTCTGCTTTGGAAGACAAGTCAAATGGCTAAAATCTTTGGCAATAGAATCATATTGAAAATGTTCAAATGTCAGGACTTACTTGACATTGGAGTATTTAAAAAACCAAATACGGTTGTACCAGATATATCACAGTAGTGGTTAACTCCTGACATCCTATCAATAGGAAGAATTTGTATTTGGAGTAGAGTGATGGGGTAAAAAGTAACAGTTTGATGTCATTTGCCTCAGACTACACAAAATTGTCTTTTCAAGCCACATCTTCTCCAAGCCTTAGTTTTTCCTGGAAAATTGGAATGAACTTTACTCTATATTATAAGGTAAATGAGGATCTAATGAGATAAATGCAAGTCTAGTGCTTATCTTAGACCCTGAAACATAGTAAATGTAAAAGATGAGGTTGCAGGAAGGGAGCTAAGGATAAATGCAGTGATTAATGGCACATCGACACCACTATCTAACTTTCTGACAACAGAAAGAGGATGACTAAATTATAAATGGACCTGTGGTTATGTCTATTGGACCATTTCTTTTAGCAAGTCGATTGTCTCAGTTACCAGATCTACTAAACTCAGAACAAAATAGGAAGTCTAAGCTGCCCAAAGGTAATGGTAAGCTAGAGAATGGTGAATATTTGTTAGACCAGTGACTTCTCAGGCTGTTAAAACAAGAGTTTAGGGGCTGGGCAGATGAACATCTGGCTTATAGTACCTCATGTGAGACTCAAATGTCAAATCAGTTGCTCTTGACTACAATGAGGGCTGAGGAAATTTGAAATGTGGAATATGCAAATGATCTACAGAAATTGTCTAAGTAGAAGAGGTAAGCCTTACATACATACACAAATATATACACTTTTTTCTTTTTCATACTACTGAAGGGGTTGAACTCAGGGCTTCATGAATGTTAAGCAAGTGCTTTACCACTGACCTGTACCCCCCAGTCCCTTTTTAAATTTTTTAAATTGATTTTGACACAGGGTCTCACTAAGTTGACCAGGCTGCCTCTGGCCTCAAACTTGCAGTCCTCCTGACTCACCCTCCTGCGTCTCTGGGGTTACAGACGTTTGCTACCATGCCTACCCTATATTTTACACTAAAGGAAAATATAGTACCTGTAATCTCTTGCTCATGATTTTGGAGGCATTGTGATGGAAAGATAATGAGCTGCATATATATTTACTGAGCTGTCTCCTTTAGGAAAGAATATGTGTCATTCAGAAGACTGATGCTAGCATAATATAAAAGTGACTCTCAAAAAATATTTTCTCACATAGTCTTTCTCACACAATATTTTCTCAACCAATTGATATAACAACATATCATATTTTTATGTGGAATGAAGATTAAGAAGGAACATATAAGTTTCGTACCTCTGATTCAAAATGATGGGACTGTATACAGACTTAGGGTTGGCCTGTATCTCTTGTTTCTATGCCATTCTTTATTTCTCCATCTTTGTTTTCTAATTTTTAAATTTCTATTGTTATTTAATTGGCATACAGCATGTACAGTATGGTGAATTTCATTATGAGATTATCATACAGTTACATCATGTAGTTTAAAACTTGTTCTTTCCCTCTTTACTGCCCTCTTGTTGGTCTTACCTCCCTCCCACTATTCCCTTTCCTGCTTTAGACACATCTCCTTGTGTTTTCTAAACTTGCAAATATATATATTTTTTTTCATTTTTAGATAAATCAACCTTCTTGCATATAAGTGAGAACTTGTAGTATTTTTCTTTCTGAATCCGACATATTTCACTTAAAATGATGATCTCCAGTTCCATCCATCTTCCTGTGAGTGACATAATTTCATATTTTTATTGATGAAATATATCTATATCTATCTATCTATCTATCTATACACACACACACATATATATAAAATATAAATAATATATATAAAATATATCATTATTTAATCCAGTCATCTGTTGATGGACATCTAGGCTGATTCCATATCTTTGCAATTGTGAACAATACTTCAATGAACGTGGAGGTGTGAGTGTCTCTAGGGTATGATGACTTGGATTCCTTTTGGTATATGCCTAAGAATGGTATAGCAGAGTCATATAATAGTTCTATTTTTAGTTTTCTGGGGAATTTATATACTGAATTCCATAATGGCTGTACCAGTTTAAAGTCCCTCCAGCAGTGTAAATGTGTTCCTTTTTACCCATATCCTTGCCAGTATTTGTTGTTGGTTGTTTTGTTGGTGGTAGCTATTCTGACTAGGAAGAGATGGAATCTCAGTGTAGTTTTGATTTGCATTTTCCTAATGACTAAGGAAGTTGAACATTTTTACATATGTCTATTGTCCTTATTTTTTTCTTTTCAAAATTGTCTGTTTAGTTCAATTGCTGACTTATTATTTTGTTGTTTGGTAGTTAATTTTTGAGTTCTTTATTTATCCTAGATATTAATCATCTGTCAGATGTATAATTGCCAAACATTTTCTCCAAGTTGTGGGATCTCTCTTCACTCTATTGATTGGTACTTTTACTGTGCAAAAAAACTTTTTAATTTCATGCACTCCTGTGTGTCAATTCTAGCCACTATTTTCTGGACCATTGGAGTTCTTTTAAGAAAGTACTTACCTATGCCTATTGGTTGAAGAGTTTTCTTTACAATTCTTTCCAGTAGTTTCAAAACTTCTGGTTTTACATTAAGATCTTTGATTCATTTTAAATTTATTTTTGTACAATGTGATAGATAGGGGTCTACTCTCATTCTTCTACATGTGGATATCCATTTTCCCCAGCACCATTTGTTGAAATGTTGTCTTTTTTTCCCAATGTATGTTTTTGGCTCTATTATCAAAAATCAGGTGACTATAACTATGAGTTGGTAGGAGGACCCAGCAACCCCCTCTCAAAAATCAATCTGCCATTGAAAACCCTATGAATATCAGAGAAGCACTAACAATAGTGTTTTGCCTGTTGTACATAGGGTCATTATGAGTGGGACACTGACTCAACAGCACCTAACAACAACAACAACATACCTATGAGGGTTTATTCCTGCATCCTTTTCTGCATTTGATTGATCTTCATGCCTATTTTTGTGTCTGTACCAAGCTGTTTTTGTTACTATTGCACTGCAATATAATTAATGTCAGGTATTATGATGCCTCTTGCATTATTTTTTCTGCTCAGAATTGTTTTAGCTATTTGAGGTCTTTTATGCTTTTATATGAATTTTAGAATTTTTTCTACCTCTGTGAAGTATGTCATTAGAATTTTTATGGGGATTGCAATGAATCTGTAGATCACTTTTGGTAGTTTAGCCATATACACAGTATTAATTCTGCTGATCCATGAGCAAGAGAGGTTTTTCCAATTATGGGGCTGGGATTTAGCTCAGTCTGTAGAGCACTGCGCTGCAGTCTCTGAGGTCCAGAGTTCAATTCCCAGCACCGCAAAAATGGGAGAAGTGCCTGGCAATCCACTCCCAATGCAATCCTGAAACAGCCATTGAAAACCCTCTGAGGGTCACTATGAGTCGGATACCTACTCAATGGCACCTAACAACAACAACAATAGGGTCTTCTTCAATTTCTTTCTTTAGTGTTTGAAGTTTTCATTATATAGGTCTTTTGGTTCCTCGGTTAGTGTAGGGAGTATTATGGGATAGCCCCAGGGGCTAGAGAGGAAACATGATTGGGATAGGGGCTTATTTAGCCTGCTTGGACCCCCTGTTATGTAATTGGCTCTATCCAACCCTCATCTTGCCCCCTGATTGGTAATCAAGGATCTCCCCTTGATTGCCCAAGGAGTGACATCTTGCTTCACTGTTTATTTGAATGTCATTCCTAAATTGGTTGCACCTAGCCCTTTGAGCCCCAAACTGATTGTCATCTTGAGGCAGTAAATCCAGTTACCCAAGGACTATATAAACAAAGCTCACTCTGCATGTGAGGCTGCTGATGGTCATGCAGAGAGCTGCTGGCTGCTAGCTTCCTGCTGGGGGTTTGCTTATTGCTGGTCTGCTCTGGCACACCATCACAGACAGACCACACCATCACCAGTTTTTTGGCCACACTATGGGCAGATCAAGAGAGGACACTGCCTGCCATCTCAGAGGCCATTCTATCACCATCTGAGCCATGCCATACCATTGCACCAACCTGCCACCACATCACCGCAGAGGTCAAGCTCACCAGACCAAGAGAGATGTGCCTGCCATCACAGAGGCCACCCCATCACCAGACCAAGACAGAGATCATCAGAGACCAGCAGTGGAAGAGAAGCCAGCCTTCTAGGGGGACATCCAGAGGGCCCCAGGCCCACCACTGAAGACAAAGAGCCTCCAGACACAGCGCCAGAGGCAGAGCTGTAACACTTGAGAGCCATGACACTTCCAGTATCTGGAAGGGTGGGCCTGAGAGCTGAGCTGTACAATAAAACTTGTACCAAAGGCATCCTGAAGCCTGCTGTCCTTGACTCCATCTGTGGCACCTTGCCAGTCCCCCCTGGTGTGGGGCCCTGATCCTAGTTGGAGGAGGAGAGCTAACTGGGTCCCAGTTGTGAGGAGGGCACCCCCACAGGTTAGATTTATTTCTAGATATTATTTTTGAAGATACTGTAAAAGGGATGGTTGTTTTGATATCTTTCTCATACTGTTTGTTGTTTGCATATAGAAATGCTTACTTTTGAATATTTTATAGCCTGCTACTTTGCTGAAAATGTTTATCATATCTAAGAGTTTTTGGTGGGATCTTTAGGGTCTTTTAAATATAAAATCATGTCATCTGCAAATAGGGATAATTTAACTTCTCTGTTTCCTTTTGTATCCCTTTTATTTCTTTTTCTTGCCTTGTTGCTCTGGCTATAACTCCAATCATTATATTGAATAAGAGTGGAAAAAATGGGCATTGTTGTCTCATTACTAATTTTAGGAGAAACACTTTTAGTATTTCTCCATTTAGTATACTGTTAGCTATAGGTTTGTTGTATAATATTAAGAATACCCCTTCTAGTCCCAATTTCTTCAGGGTTTTTACTGTGAAGAAATATTGAACTTTGTCAAAGGCCTTTTCTACATTTACTGTGATGATGATGTGAGTTCTGTGTCTGAGACTGTTTATGTGCTGAATTACAATTATTTATTTGTGCATGTTGAACTAGATTTACACTTATGGAATAAAACTTACTTGGTCCTTGTGTATGATCTTTTTTATGTGTTGCTGTATTCAGTTTGTATGTTTTTTGTTGAGGATAGCTCTGTCCATGATCACCAGAGAAGCTGGTCTACAATTTTCTTTTTGTGTTGTGTCCTTACCTGGTTTTGATATCAGATGTGATATTGGCTTCATAGCCTGAGTTTGGGAGCATTCCTTTCTTTTCTGTTTTATGGAATTGTTTGAAGAGAATAGGCATTATTTCTTCTTTAATGGTTTGGTATATTCCGTTGTGAATTGGTCAGGCTTGGGCTGTTGTTGTTGTTGTTGTTGGTGGTGGTGGTAGTGCGAGCTTCTTTATAACTACTTCAATCTCCTTGTTAAAAGTGTATTTAAATTATTTATATCCTCTTGATTTAATTTTGGTAGGTTGTATGTGTTAAGGAATTTATCCATTTGTTCTATATTTTCCTTTTGTGAGTAAAAAATTTCAAAGTAATCTTTGATTATCCTATGCATTTCATTGGTACCTGTTGTAATGATACCTTTCATCTCTAATTTTATTAATTTGGATCTTTATTTCTATTGGTGGGTTTGATTAAGGGTTTGTCTACCTTGTTCATCTTTTCAAAGAATTAGCTTTTCATTTTTATTCTTTTTATTCTTTTAGTTTCTATGTCATTGTTTTCTGATCTTAATTATTTCTTTCCACCTATTGTTTTGGGTTCTAATACCTTAAGGTGCATCATTAAGTTATGTAGTTGCAATTTAACAGGTTTTTAAATATAAACACTCATAGCTACAAGTTTCCTTTGTAGAACTGCCTTTGATGTATTTGAAAACTTCTGGTAAGTTGTGTTTTCATTTTCATTTGATTTTAGGAATTTTTAAATTTTCTCCCTAATTTTTTCAATGACCCATTTATCATTCAAAGTGCTATTCAATCTCCATGTATTTGAAACTTTGTTGTAGTTTCTCTTACTATTGGTTTCTACCTTTATTCTGTTATGATATGAGAGGATATAAGACATGATTTCATTTTTCTTGTATTTGTTAATACTTGTGACCTAAAATATGGTCTACTTTAGAAAAAAAGTTCCACATAGTGCTGAGGAGAATGCATATTCTGCTTTTGTTGGATGAAATGTTCTGTACGTGTCTGTTAAGTCCTGGACTATAGTGTTTTTTAACTTTAAGGATTCTCTGTTTTTTTCATTGGATGATCTATCTATTGATGAGAGTGACATTGAAGTCTCCTATTATTATTCTATCAGGACCTATTTGTTCCTTTATGGTCAATAATATTCATTTTATAAGATTATGTGTGCCATTTTTCAGTGTATAACTATTTATAATCATTCTGTGTTGTTGATTGGTTTCTCCCTTTATTAATGTGTAGTGACCTTCTGTGTTTATTCTAATTAATTTTGGGCTGATGTCTACTCTGTCTGATATCATATAGCTGCCCTTGTTTTTTTGTTTTTGTTTTTTTTTTTTGTCTCCTAGTGTTTGCAAAATTGTTTTCCACCCTTTCATTTTCAATCTGTGTGTGTTTTTTCCAGTCTGATGTGTGTCTTGAAGGCAATATTAGTTGGGTCTTATTTTTTAATCTAGCTAGTTAGTCTGAGTCTTTTATATGGAGCATTAAGATCATTTATATTTAGTGTTTTTATTGAGAAGAATTTGGTGTTTTGTGTGATTTTTTGTTGTTGTTGTTGTTTTCATATTTGATTTAGTTGTTGTTTGTTCTTTTCTTTTTTCCCTGATTGTATCAGGGGCTTGCCAGTTTACAACATTGGACATAATCACTTCTATCAAAACTCTCATTTGTTCATGTGTTCATCTCATAGAATTTACTCTTTCTCATGTTTGTGCCTGTATTTCTTCATCCCTTATGTCTATTACAGTAAAATCACCTATTGAAAAAACATATATAATTACTGAACAATTAAAACTTCTTTATGCTAAATAGCATATTGTAAATGATTTTAGAAAGGAGGATAGCCTAAATAATGTAGTGTTAGTTACAAGAACATAAGGTTAAGAATGGAGGTGAAAGTTGCAGATGAGTAAAATCACAGAATATAGTAGAGAAAAGGGAGGAAGAAATAAGTAGCTGGATTGAATGAGAAGAAGGGGATAAGACAATGAAGAATGGAAGTCAGCCAGTAGAGAGAGAATGGAGAATAAGAGGTTTTAAATCTTATGTCACCTAATAAAGACAAAAGTTCATGAGTAAAATCAGTTTCAATTAGTACCAGAGTAATGGCTGACAACATTAAACCTTATTTGAAAAAAACGTGACTCCAAGAACAAGTATTGGATCAAATACTGTAGTGGATCCCTCAGTTTTATAGTTGGTTAAGGTCTCCTAGCTGCATTGTCCAGGCCTGGAGACTTTTTCAACAGGTCAGTTGTACAGGTGGCTTTTTCTATCTGTGCCAGGAGAAGAATGACAAGCCATGATATCACAGTTCTTCCAGACACAGTGTCTCTAGCCCACCCAGATTTAAAATCTTGTTCAGCAGACCAAGTTGTGCTGGTGGCTTTTTCTGTGCCACAGGGAAAGCAACATGCCCTGATGCTGCAGATCCATGAGATGCAGTGTCTCTAGCCCACCTGGTCAGGAGTATTGTGTACCAGCTCAGTTGTACTGGTTATTCTGTCTATGCCAGAGGTGGGTCATAAACATTGGTGTCACAAATCCACTGGGTGTGCTGTCTCTAGCCATCGCACAGAGAATTCAAATTTTGACTGAGTTGCTTGGGAGGTTCCTGTGTCTAGGAATATCCAGCCATGGCTTTTTTATCTGGCTGGGGTTGATAGCACACCAAACTGTTGCATGGTTGTTGGGACTATAGGTTTGATTCAGGAGTCTGTCCAGACACCACTGCTCCCCACACCACTACTACTTCGGTGGGCAAGTAAGACTGTTTCAGGTTTTCCCACAGTCCTGCAATTGCCTTGCGTGTGTCTCTCACATCTGGGTGCTGTGGAAATGCATTCTCAGTGTCCTTGTTCAGTGATTGGTCCTTATATAATGACAAACTGCTTAGCAGGGTGAGGGATATCTGGTTTACATTTAGAATGGTGTTTCTCCTTCCCAACTAGGGTACTATGTAGCTGAGACAGGTCTTGCTGGCTTCCTCCTGCATGAGTCACCTATTTTGTGCTTATTGAGTCTGTTCTATCATTTCTTTTGTGATTTCTATATTTTTCTTTATTTGAGGAAATGTATATCCTTTCCTGTCCTGTGATCATTGTTTGATCACATCCACAGAGGCTGCTTCTAATCTGCCATCTTAACTGGAAGTCTCTTCACCAATATTTTACATTCTTTTGGTTTAGAGGTTATATCTTACCCTTCTGCCAAGAAAAAGTAGTATCAAATCAAATACATGAAAATAAATATACAATATTTAGAAAATCATGGCTGTATCTCACTAAGAAGTCAGGACTTGAGACATTGGGCCAAATGAGAACGTGGATCCCAGAAGCTTTAAACTCAAGATTGAAAAATATTACAGGTCTGCAGGCAACCAGAGGCAGAGCTTAAAGGCTGATGATTTGAAAATCATAGTTTTGAAGAGATGGCCAGTTGAACCATGCACAGATGTTAACCCAAAGGACTAAATCAATAAAGAAAAACCACAGAAAGAAGTCAAAAACATTGGATAATGAAAGAGCCTGAAGTAAGTACTAAATGAACTGAAGATATTCCATTGTAGCAATATTTTGGGGGGACAAGGAAGGACAGGGAAAGTGAAAATTGCTATAACCTGCTATGTCATACCTGACTTAGTAAAGAGGACAAGACATTGTGGGTCACCATGGCTATCTATTGTACTGGCACATCTTCTGAACTTCTCAATCTCCATTAAGCAGTCATGTAAAATAAATGATTCTACTTCACAATATATTTTAAATAATTGCTCCTTTTATTAATATGTAAGAAGATTTTGATTAAGGAATATGAATTATGTATGCAGTATGATCTAATTTTATCATAGCATGCATCTATGTGTATATCTACATGAAAGAAATCAAGAGAATGTTACACACTGAATTATTGGCAGGATTTATTAATGGGTGGCAAGAATATGATTGCATAACTTCTTTTCGTATAACTTTTCTACAAATTTTTCTCATGTTACTGTGTATTGCTTTTGTAATATGAAAATTTAAAATTCATATACATTTAAGAAAATGTGCATTTATACTTGAAGAATGACTGCTAAGTAAATAGTCTAGCTGTTGTTATAAACACCATGAAACTAGGTCATAATAGAGAAAAATCAATCACAAAAGCAATGAGTAATACCTGTACCTGGGTATTCCCTCATTGGATAGTGTACCAAGGAGTACCTTATTGAACATCAAAAGTATCTTAGAGTATTTTATCTCTTTTCTTCCTATTATGTTTCTTAGATCTGGCTAAATATTTTTGTTCTTCTCTCAACCCATGCCACCAAAACTAACATGAAATAAGAATATGACACTGGTTGTAAAAATAAATTATTCTCTATCTGCACAGGTGGTGCTACTGAGGCACTGTTAGCAAGACACACTCTAAGATTGATGTTCTTACTAGTATGGATGATGGGGTTGAGTCACCCTTGTTCAGTCACCTGATACCCTTTTGAGCAGCAGCAAACATTTGTGAGAGAGCTGGGTGGAATCATCCTTGGGTGCAGCATGACAAATTACTAGTTTTTGCTTTTCTATATGAAACTAGAAGGATACATACCACTGCCTGGGCATCATTAACACTATATTCTATACAACCACTAAAGTGCATAGTGATACACACATTTGAACTACAATCAAATTTACTATGGCTACCTGAGTTATTGTAGATTCACTTTTTTTTTGAGCAAGTGAATCAGAATGTCTATATTCATTAGGTGCCCAAGGGGTGAATGGGCTAGATTAGTGGTTTAGAGAAAGAAATAGGGATTCTGGACTTAGGAGTTATCTTTCATTGATTAATACTTTTCTTCAACCTCAGTTTTGGTACTGCAAAAAAATAAGAGATTGGGCCAGTTAGCTGTTTTCCAGACTAAGCAATTTTAATAAGTTCACAAAGCACTATGTAGTATGACAGTTCCCCTTTCTTGTACATTGCTATCCAGCAGGGAAACTGTGAATCCATCATTTTACCAAATACTCCATGTAACTGACATAAAAAAAATTGTATAATGCTGGGTTGGATATTGATTGACTTCCCCACTCTCTACTTTAAAATGTTAAAGATACAGGAGAGGGAAGTTATTACATTGCAACAACAACAAAGAAATTTGAGATCAGTTCCTTTAAGGTCACATAATTTTATTTTTATTTTGCAATTAAATGGTCAGATATAAACTTGCTAGTATATACTCTGCATTGAAACCAACAGAACACACAAATCTTTAAAGAAAGGCTTTGTGGCATCAAGCTAAATGAAGTCTGTCAACTAGAGAGAAAACAGTTTTACTCTTCTACCTTGCAGTCTTATCTGTACTTACAGAATTCTTTTGTAACATCTGTTGTAAGATCTAGCCTGGTAAGTGTAAAAACCATAGAAATTTAGTCTTGAGGTGATCACAGCTGTGAAGTGTGGGCTCTTTTAAAGAAATGAATGGAATAAAATAAAAAAGAATAGTATAACAAGCCCAAACATACTTTCTTTTGCTCATGCTCAGACATCCACATGTGCAAACACATTTCTGCTCCTCCAAACTGGAACACGTGCACACTCTCTTCTGAACACATACCGTGTCACACTTTCAACTCTGGATTGAGTTTTTAGTTGATTAAACACATGAAACTGAAACTATCCAAATAAACTCTCTTGGCAGTTATTGGAAGCCTTTGAAGTAAACCAGAATGCCTCCTCAGTCAATGTTTCCACACTGAATCAGTCCCTGTCACAGTGATATTGTTTATTTTTTATGTTGGAACATAGATTTCTTCTTTCATTATACCAGGTCTGCTAAGATAAAAATGAGGGGGAATTAAACAACATCTTGTGAATTTGGGAACCTATTCTCTGGTGAAAGCCTATGCTCTAATATTCTTTGCAATCAATTTATAATAATATTGGGCTACTAATTTATAGTTAGGCTCGGATTTGGCTCAGTTGGCAGAGCACTGCTCTGCAGTTGCTGAGGTAGGTCCTGAGTTTGATTACCAGCACTGCAAAAACGGGAGAAGGATATGGCAATCCACTCCTGAGGCAATCCTGAAACAATCAGCCATTGTAAACCCTATGAGGGTCACCATGAGTAGGACATGACTTGACAGCACCTAACAACAACAACAATTTATAGTAGTAATTTTAGTCTTCTTGTTTCCCCTCAAAAAGAGAAAATATCTTCTCACCTCTGTGAGCTGATAGTGCTTCTTTGTACTTGGTGATCCCCTCATTCCTTTTATGCTTTCAGAGCCTTGTGGCCTGTTGCAGCTTCTCCACTGTGACAAGATCTGACTAGAGGGAAGTATATGGGAAATTTTAATGGTAATTTTAAAGAGTTCCACAAAATCTTCTTTCTTTTTTGAGAGTCCTTTACTGCCCAACAGGAAAAAAATAGTATAGATATATTGATGCACCAAATCTAAAACTTAGGTGAGAGATACAACAAAATTAAACATATCCAAAAGTGTACTGATAACTTTACACCCCATATAAAACCACTCTCTTCTTCCCAAATTCTCTGTTTTGGATAACACCATCAAACTAAGTGTTGAAGTCACAAACTAAAGTCACCCTCACATCCTTCCCC
The DNA here is from genome assembly GCA_007922755.1 of Pedetes capensis. Taxonomy (NCBI): domain Eukaryota; kingdom Metazoa; phylum Chordata; class Mammalia; order Rodentia; family Pedetidae; genus Pedetes; species Pedetes capensis. Next base: position 3,818 of record VMDO01015139.1, on the reverse strand, counting down.
ACTTAGCAAATCCAGTTACTCATCACATGCTATTCTAGCCCCAAAATGTCTCTTCTCATCTCTCCACTCACTTCCCACTCTTGAGATCCCAGAGTAAATCTCTTTGAATCTAGCCTGTTAGTCTCCCTGCCATTTGTTTTTGCTTCGTAAAGTCCTAGCTCTGTTCTCAACAGTCCTATTTCTAAAGTACAAGTCTAATCTCATCTTTAAGAAATTTTTTTAACAAAAAGTTCAAAGGGCTCCTTTCTAGCCTGGCACAACCTTACATCTCGGGTCCATATGCTCTCTTTTCTTTCAGCCTCCATCAACTTTCTCTTTTAGGGACACTGATTTTTCTTACTACTCCCTAAGCATATTTCTTTGTTGCCCACCCATCTCCATTTGCATGGAGTATCTCCCTGGAGATGACTTTCTATTTCCCCTCATACCACAACCCTCCTGCCTCAGTCTAGCAATCTCCAGGTCAACCATCATTATTCATCTCGTGTCAGGCTCCCTATGAATGTTTCATTTCTCCCTCCCAGATCTCTGCATTCACACTCTCCTAATATAGTGTGAGTCATGTTGTGGGAGAGTGTAGTGGTTTGAATTGTAGCTCTCCAAAAAGGTACACCCACATCATTACCCCTCAACCTTTGAATATAATCTTATTTTGAAAAAGGCTCATTGCAGACATAATTAAGAATCTCATGATGAGATAATCCAGGACAATGCAGGTGGGTGTTATCTTCAATACAAGTTTTCTTATAAAAGACACAGACAGGAGAGATATACAGGGACAAAAATACAACCTGTGAAGATAAGGGCCAAGATGGAATTGACCACAAGAGCTGCCAGAATATGGAAGATGCAAGATCTCCACTAGAGCCTTATGGGGGAGTTGGTCCTGTAAGCATCTTGATTTCAGACTTCTGGAGTCTAGAACCATGAGAGAATACATTTGTGTTGCTTAAATCTATCAAGCATAGCCACCCTAGGAAACTAATATAGGAAGTTATTTATACATTTGCCCCCAACTATATTTTGCAACCCTACATGGTAGGGATTATAAATTGCTCAAAAAATGTAGTCTGTTAGTTTAAAACAATTCTGGGTTTACACAAAAGTTGAGCAGCAATGACAAAGCAGTCTAATATACCCTTTCCCTCCAGCCCCCCTATTATAATCAGCACCTTGTATTAGTAATATGTTTCCTATAATTAATGAGCCAATATTTATATATTATTATTGATTGAAATCCATAGCTTGCATTATAGTTCACTCTTTGTTGTTCATTCTATTTGTTTCAATAAATGTTTAATGCCATGGATCCACCATTGCAGTATCATACAGAAGAGTTTCACTGCCATAAGAATATCTTGTGCTTTACCTCTCTATCCCTCCTTTTTAAGTCCTGGCAACTCATGGTCTTTTTAGTCTTTCCATCTGACTTTTCTAGAATGCCATATAGCTGGAATAATGCAGTATATATCCTTTTCAGATTGGTTTCTATCATTTAACAATATTCATGTATGATTCTATCATGTGTTTTGGTGACTTGATGGCTTATTTCCTTTATTGCCAAATAATGTTCAATTTATATGTGTAGGAAGTTAAAGATTTGGGTTTCACCTTTATAGCATTATCACCTTGTTTGGGGCATGACACACAATAAAAGTTAACTGGATTAGTAGATGAGTAGTAGATAGGTGAATGGCTGAATAAACAATGAGTTTGAATGACTTAGTGAATATAAAGGGAAAACATGAACACCTATGGAATCACCAAAGTGATTGTATAATTTTCTTGTTGTTATTGAAAGAATCCAATTATATCTCATTTCAAATTAGAACTGTTCACACCTTTAAAAACTTTAAAACAACCTAAATTTTCCTGGTCGCCATGATGCACACCTGTAATCCCAGTGACTCAGGAGGCTAAGGCAAGAAGGTAGCAAACTCGAGGCCAGAGGCAGTCTGTGCAACTTAGTGAGACCCTGTCTCAAAATGAAAAGTATAAAACGGGGTGAGGGTACAGCTCAGTTGTAGAGCTCTTTCCTACCATGAGCAAGGCTCTGAGTTCAATCCTCCCATGAAATAAATAACTAAAAAAATAACCTAAAATTCTGTATGAATTAGGCAATTTAAGGATCTGAATGCAAATATCTATGTGTAGACATGCATATGTATACTAACTTCTCTATATTTTAATTTATTTTTAGAAAAATATTCCAAAGTTATGACTCTTTTCAAAATAAATGTTTTGAATCCTATTTATAAAAATGCTAGAAATAATATGAAAGGAAATATTTTTCATGAGTCACTTTATCTAAAAGAAATAAGTTGTACTTGGTCCAATCAAAACATTTTAGGTGTCATTCAGTTTCAAAAAAGCCACATACAGAAAATCCCTTCACTATTAACAAAAAGTTGCAAGATAGAATATTTGAATAGCTTCATAAAGTTGTCAGCATATAATATAATTTTGGGTGCAACTCATTTGAGGTAACTTTAGGGATGATATAGGAAACAAGTCTATCATGTAACTTCATAGTAAATGATTTCATTCATGTTCAATTACACCATTGTACATGATAAATAGGAAGAAGTGTCCTCCCCCCATCTAAGACTATCCTTGAATAAACCACAAATTTATATTAACATCTGGTAACAAACAGAAGCAGATTAATCATTTCCTTCTTGAATAGTAAAAAAGCTCACCTCAAAAATGCCCCCAAAATATTTAGCAGGAAACAAAAATACTAAGATTTCATTCACAATTTCACATGGTTTGTACTCAACAAAATCCTATGACATGAACTTGATTTTCTCAAGTTATTATTATTTAATTTTTTATTAGTAAATATATTTCTACTTCAGCACAAAAATTCATTTAAGAAAAGAAAAGCTTTAAACTTCCAGCTTTTTTCTGAAAACACAGATTGCTCAAACACACCATCTTAGCTCTCCAAAAGGCTTCCCTAGACCCCTCCCAACACCTCAGGTTTAGCCTTTTGCTTTTGCATTCTCCTTTTCCCTTTTCAACTATGATAAAAATTTCTGACACATCTATCATCTTTGGTAAAGTAAATTGTTGAAGCCTGGGTTGCTGCCAGCTTTCTGGTGAATATGGAAAAGAACTGAAATCCCTTTGAAATAGCCTTTATGATTTGGGTGCTATTTCCTTTCTGCCTGTAGCAATGTTGTTTTGATTTTGTTGGTTTTAGGCTTCTTTGATTTGTTGTTGTTGTTGTTGTTGTTGTTGTTGTTGTTGTTGTTACATACTTTGACATCTGACTAATAGAAAAATGCTTGTTTCTTTCCTTGGTCATTCTTATGTCAAGTGATTCATTTCTTCTCTGCCTTTTTTTATAACCTCAGACATTCCTACTGGTGCCTCTAAATTTATCACATAACTGTTTAAAAAAAGTCTCCACTAGAATTGTAGCATGTGCACTTTTACAGTGTTATAAGACATACCATTTAAAAATATTTAGTTAATAGTTTTATGTATGTGGTATACCTAACAGCATCTACAAACCCATTTCTTTCCCTGGAGTCAAACCAGGCTACACTAAAGACTGTCCTGGTACCAGGATTTTCTAACAATGTAAGTTATAGTCACTGCCTCCTTTTTCTGATGTAATACTTGCTTGTTGTTGTATATTATCTTCCTAATCATATACTCCATTTTTATTCATTTATTTAGTCAGTAAACACCTATTAGACACTACTTATTTGCCATGCATTAGGCTAAACATTAGAGTGGCAAGTTAAGCTTTTCCTTAAGCATCTCTCCCTCTCTCTCTCTTTCTCTCTCTCTCTCTCTCTCTCTCTCTC
>VMDO01015138.1:0-52129 GCA_007922755.1 Pedetes capensis | reverse complement strand
AGAACATGTGTTGTTTCTCTTTCTGAGCTTGTGTTCATTCACTCAAAATAATTTTCTCTAAATCCATCCATTTTGCTGCGAATGACCTTATTTCATTTTTCTTGATTGCTGAATAGTATTCCATTGTGTATATATACCATAGTTTTTTTTTTATCCATTCTTCTGTTGAAGGGCACTTTGGTTGATTCCATATCCTTGCTATTGTGAAAAGTGCTGCATTGAACATGGAGATGCAGGTGTCTATGTGGTATGATGACCCATCTCCCTTTGGGTAAATTCCCAATAGTGTTATAGCTGGGTCATATGGAGGTACCTCAAAAAAGCTTCTGAGATCTGATGGGATCAGATGCCACAGTGCTACGGCTGCAGGCTATATTTTAAGAGAGACTATATAATCTTGAACATTGTCACACTTCACAAACTGATGTAATAATGAACTTTTCTGGGAACTAGTAACATCCTTAGCAAAAGAATATGTTAACTAAAAGTTTCTACCACAATTGTCTGGGGGTAAAGCATGACCTTTAAAGATCACTTTGAGTGGAAAGAGACCTACTTTAGTAGCTTTAAAGTGAATATTTGGCAACCCAGAATTTCCTCTTTCTAATTTGTGTTTACCATAGCAACCCTTTGGTCTGTGATTTCATCTTCTGAGTGGACTAACTTAGATGTGATTGCTCTTGGTAAACATGTAGTATCAACTCATTTATTTTCATATTTGCCTATTATTTCTTCTAGTTGTAGAGAGGAAGTATGAATAAAATATCACAAAAGCAGGAACTACAATAAAAAGTTGATCCATATTAAATAAAAGACAAAAGTCAAGCATGAATGGCTAAGGGAAGAAGAAATATAACAGGTATCCATTATTGTTCTAGCTGTGTCTCCCATTAAATACTGATCAAGCTATATTGTTATTAATAAATTAGTTCCTTATAAATTTCCTTTGTGAACCAATGTTCTTAGAGCACAAGATCTCACCTCTGCGAACTTAATCATTTGGTTTTTTAAGTGGGTTAAAACCAAACTACGTGTTTTTCAGTTTGGTGGGCTTACCACACAGATATTCTCATTTAGAGCCACATAATTTCATTTGCTCAATGATTATTGATGATCTGTTTTGCCAAACACTAGACTGAAAACTAGGGCTATAATGATGAATGGATTATGATTCTTGCCCTTTTATTCAAGACATGCTAACAGAAGAGAGATTTAAGTGAAAAGTAACAAGAATAATACAGCACAGTAGATTATTGTGGCAGATTATCTCAGTAAAAACAACCAAAATACTAGAGGAAGAGTATATGGACATAAACATCTATAAACTGACCAGATAATGAGGAATTATTGGGCTAAAATCTAAATGCAAATGAGAGTAAACATGATGGGAGCATGGGGTGGAGGAGGATAATGCTCATCTTTTGTTTTGTTTTGTTTTGTTTTGCCATACAAGGAAGCTGAATCCAGGGACTTGCATATACTTTGCAAGTGCTGTACCAGTAAATTGCAACCTCAGCTCATTTTTTACTTTTTATCTTAAGATGGGATCTCACTAAGTTATGCCTCTGGCCTCTGGTGCCCTCTGGTCTCAAATCTTGACTCTCCTGCATCTGCCTCTTGACTCCTTGGGATTACAGGTGTAAACCACCATGCCTGGCTGATAATAGGCATCCTTAAACTCCACATTCCCAGCATTGGCTTTTAGAAAGAGCTTTAACACTATAATCGTGTTAAATGTGTTCCTAGCAAAGGTAGAGCAGCTGATGTTGGATGAACAATCCCCCTAAGAACAAATAGAAAATCTAGACAAAATATGAAACTCATGATGAAGGTATTGAAAAAGTAACAATACAGCATGAACTCACATAGGTCCAGAAGAGAAAGGATGCCCAAAGGGAGAAGATGAGTAATCAGCATGGTTGTATCAATTGAGGTAGCTATCTAAAGGAAGGCTGATGTTGGAAGCTGCACAGAAAATACAGCTGAAAGGGTAAGAAAAGGAATAAAGGTTTCATCAACTTCAAAAGGTTGGGAATGTGTTGCAAGAGGCAGTGTACATCTGTAATCCCAGCACTCAGGAGGCAGAGGCAGGAGTGGCACAAGTTGGAGAACAGCCTGGGTGGTATAGTGAGACCCTGGCTCAAAAAAAACAACTGTTGGGGATGTAGCTCAGTACTAGAGTGTTTGCCTAGCACTCTCAAGATCCTGTGTTCAATCCGCAGAGCAGCAAGATAAAAACAAAAGAAAGAGAAAGTATGAAAAAGGCTGGAGGAATGAATATTAAAGTTCAGAGCCTGCCAAATGGGGAAGGCAGAAGAGAAGCAGACAGTGGAAAACAATGACCCTTTTCAAGGAAGTTCAACTTTGAGATAGACCAATCCCATATTGGAATAAGAGTTTTTAGTCATTTCTTTCTAAGACTGAGATGAAGCCTACCTGGCCTCTAACTTCTTCATATTGAGCATAGTTCTGTTTTCTCTAGTGTGACCCCCCATCCCCTAAATATATCTCTTTCCTCTTTCCTGTATTAACCCTTAAATATTATAAAGACAAATATCAAATTTTCCCAAAGTCTTCCTTGGATCAAACATCCCCAGTTCTTCCATATAAACTCTTTAAAAATATGCATTTAATCCTTATAAAGTTTTGGTTCATGATGTTTATGTGCTCAAAACCAAATATAATAATGACATGTGCAAAGACCTGGAGATAGAAAACAGAAAGGGAAGAACATGCTCTGTTTTTGTCAAGCTTAAGGAATTGAAGAAAAAATTCAAGCCTCAAGTGGCAATAGTGAAGGATCCTGCAGGGAAAATATTAAATGGTACAGGAAACATCAAAAGAAGATGGAAGGAATACAGAATACAGAATAAATACAGAATACCAAAAAAAAAAAATTAGTGGATAACCAATCATTTCAAGAGGTTGCATATAATCAGGAACCAATGGTACTGAAGGAAGAAGTATAAACAGCATTGAAGGAATTGTCAAAACACAAGTTTCCAGGAATTGATGGAATACCAATACTGATGTTCAACAAACAGATGCAGCACTGGAGGTGCTAACTTGTTTATGCCAAGAGATTTGGAAAACAGCTACCTGGCCAACTGACCGGAAGAGATACATATTTGTGCCTATTCCCAACAAAGGGGACCCAACTGAATGTGGAAACTATCAAGCAATATCATTAATATCACACACATGCAAAATTTTACTAAAAATCATTCAACAGTGACTGCAGCAGTATATAGAGAGGGAACTGCTAGAAAAATCAAGCCAGATTCAGAACAGGGTATGGAACCAGGGATATCATTGCTGATGTCAGATGGATATTAGCTCAAAGCAGAGAATACTGGAAAGATGTCTACATTTCATGCAAAGGCATTTGACTGGATCATAACAAATTATGGGTAAAATTGTAAAGAATGGGAATGCCAGAGCACTTAATTGTATTCATGAGGATTCTGTATGTGGATCAGGGGGCAATTATTAGAACAGAACAAGGAAACACTGCTTGGTTTAAAGTAGAGAAAGGTGTGCCTCAGGGCTGTATACTTTCATCATCCCTCTTCAATCTCTATACAGAACGTGCCATCATGATTGGAGGAAGACTCATTAACAACCTGCATTATACAGATGACACAACTCTTCTTGCTGAAAATGAAGAGAATTTGAAACATTTACTGATGGAGATCAAAGAACACACCACTCAGTATGAATTGTGCCTCAACATCAACCAAACATAAATCCTTACAACTGAGTCAATATGCAACTTCATGATAAATCAAGAAAAGATTGAGATTGTCCAAGATTTTGCTTTACTTGATCCTACAATCAACACCCATAGAAGCAGCAGTCAAGAAAGCAAAAGATGCATTGCACTGGAAAAAGCTGTTGTAAAAGACCTCTTTAAAGTGTTGAAAAGTAAAGATGTCACACTGAGGATGAAGGAGTGCCTGATTCATGCTGTGGTATTTTCTGTCACATCATATAGTTGTGAAAGCTGGATACTGAGTAAGGAAGTCAGGAGAAGAACTGATGTGTTTGAATTATGGTGCTGGAGATGAATATTGAATATATCATGGGCTGCCAAAAGAACCAACAGATCTGTCCTAAAAGAAGTACAAATAGAGTGCTCCTTGGAAGCAAGGATGGTTAGACTACATCTTATGAATTTTGGACATGTTGTCAGGAGGGACCAATCCCTGAAGAAGGACATCATATTTGGGAGAGTGACAGGTCAACAAAAAAAGAAAAACCCTCAATTAAATGAATTGACATAATGTCTATAATAATGGGCTTAAACATAAGTAAGATGGTGTGCCTGCCACAGAATTGAGGAGTATTTTGTTCTGTTGTTCACAGGGTCACTTGGAGTTGGACTCGACTCAATGGCACCTAACAACAACAACAACAACAACAACAATAATGATTTGGTTTGTTGGATATGTTTATTTTTCCATGCCCACTGTGAAGAACATTGACTAGAATTTCCAAGGCTCAAACTGTATAGTAGCAGGATTGAACTACATTTTCCATTGTTTCTAGCACATATTTCTATTAAGGTAACCTAAGTCTAATTTTTGTAGGCATATCTCATAGTTAACTTATATTAAACACACAGTCAACTAAAACCTACACATCATTTTTCACATATGCTCCAAAAAAACAAAAACAAGCAAACAAAAGTCCCAAATAAAAAACCTCTCATTCTTTACTTGTTATCTTGCCCCAAGACAGGAGTTTTTATATGTCCTTATTAAGCTTCATATTTTTTATTTGGTTTAAGTTTCCTTCTGTCAAAATTCTTTTTAGGTTCTAGATTTTATGGTCTAACACATATAGTATTCTTCTTAACTCCATGTCATCTGGGCCTGCAGAATAGGTAGGTTAGGTTAGGTTAGGTAGGTGCCATCAAGTCGTGTCCGACTCATAGCAACCCTCATAGGGTTTTCAATGGCTGACTGTTTCAGGATTGCCTTGGGAGTGGATTGCCAGGTCCTTCTCCCATCTTTGCAATGCTGGGAATTGAACTCGGGACCTCAGAGATTGCAGTGCAGCACTCTACCAACTGAGCTAACTCCCAGCCCAAAATAGATAGACCTAATAATTATTGAAAACCCTATGAGAGTTGCTATGGGTCAGGCCCAACCCGACAGCACCTAACAACAACAACAACAATAATTACAGCTAGCATATATGAAACTTGCTATGTGCTGGCCCTGTTCTAAGTGCCTTACATATACTATTTCATGTCCACAGCTTTTTGTTTTAGTTACTAATCATACACCTATCATTCATATATATTTAAGAAAACAAAAACAAAAACACCGAGGCACAGGAAGGTTAAATATACCATTTCTGGGCCACATAGCTCCTAAGTCATAAGGCCAGTTGAGCTGAATCCAAAGTCTGCATTCTTAGCTACTTTTCTGTGTTTTGCTCTATCAGATCACCAATGTCACAGACACTAGAATGGTGAACCCTTCCAAAGAACCCTTTCCAAATTCAGCTCTTTCAAAGTTTCTTTAGGTGGACCTATAAAGCCAATGTCTACTGCCATAGCACCTGAGCATCTGATCCTGCCTGATCTCAGAAGCTAAGCAGTGTCAGTCTGGTTAATCCTTGGATGGGAGACTGCCTTGGAATACCAGGTGCTGTAGGCTAGGGAGAAGAATTTGGCAATCTATCCCAAAACAATCCACCATTGAAAACCCTATGAATAGCAGAGAAGCACTGATAATAGTGCTAGGCATGGCACAGTGTGGGAGAGAATTTAAATCTATTGTACATAGGGTCGGTAGGAGTCAGACCTGACTCAGTGGCACCTAACAACAACAATAACAACAACAACAACAATAATAAAGCCAATGGACTAGTCTATCATACACCCTACATCTCATCATCTTGTCCACAAAGATACCATAGAAGCTTTCACTGGTTATGTTGCTTAGAATTATTGTGTCCACAGTTCCTCTGCTTCTGGCTGGGTCATCTCTCAGGTGGGGACATTGTGCCATATGGCCTGATTCTAACTCAAGATGCTGGCTCCTAGAGATGGTGGCTTCCCTTTCTGGGTCCATACATGCCATTTGTTTAATAATTAATTCTAGGATCTTGTTAAGAAATGATGTCAAACATCAAAATATAGTCTTGACCCAGGATTTTGGTGATCCCCATATTGGTTGTTCTAAGTATAGCCATGACTCTCAGGATAATGGGATTTTGGCCTTATCTCAATCTCCCAGGTAGCCCTCACATTGTTCTTTAGTTTTAATAATTTTACAATAACATCACTCACTTTGGTCTAAGGCCTTCCAGATAAGTCCACATCATTTGTTTACAACTGTCTTCTGTTGTATGTCCCTCCGTCCAACTTTTCCACATTCCTTTGGAAGCTGAGTTTGTTGAAGACACTCAGAGAAGAATCTTTAGAGTCCTCACATTTGTTGTGTTCAGAAGGGTCACTCCCCAGTATGTCACTAGACTTTTGGTTTTGAAGACTTCCTATCCCACTCGGGTCCGCATCCCTTTATGAGGTGGTCTAGACCTTGCTGCTTCAGGTATGGTCCTTAGATCTGCATCATTTACAACACCTGACAGCTTGTGGGACCAACAGGCCCCACTCGCACCTACTGAGCTATGCATTTTAACAAAATCCCCAGGGGATCTCTGTGCACATTAAGGCTAAAGAAGCACTGTTCCAGGCCAGGGATCCTGACAATCTTGTCCTGAATGTGCCATAAATGGCTTCCTGAAGCCCAGAGCCAGTTCCCTCTGGCCACATCACCCACCTGCCTCCCATTTACAGTGAGGGAACCAGTTGTTTTTTGTGGTGTCCATTTCACATCAGCAAATGGTGACTTTTTGTTGGCAAGGATTAGATTAAGAAGAACTTCTGTTCCCCTTTCCATTTAGTCTAACTACTAAAAGAAGTTTCATTTGTTCCAACTTTCTGTCATTCTCTAGATATAGACACTGAAATATGTCTTTATTATAATCCTTTTACATCTGAACAAGACTATTACACTTTCAAAGCATTGTTCACATCTGCGCCTCCATTGGTCTGCACAATATCTCTATGAAATTGCTAGCATGAAAATGCTAAGAGCATATATTGTAATTCCCATTCATCTGATAAAAGGCTGAGAAGTTACAGCAACATGTGTGAAACAATATAGTAGGTTGTGGGAAAGTAAACACTAGTATTCATACCCCTGGATTCTTCCCACTGCACAATTTGATCTTCAACATGTTATTTCAAATCTCCAATTAGTTGGAGGGAGCCTGAACCATCCTATGTCCACTTATCAAGCCCAACCATTGGAATATACTGAGCTAAATATGTAACTGCACAGACTCTCTTATAGTTAGAGGTGGCCAGGGGCACAGTTCTGGACAATAAGATGGAAATGGAGGTCTTGTGGGGTGTGTTAGTTTGCTAGGGCTTCTGTGAAAAGTCCAACAAACTGGGTGGCTTAAGCAACGGAAATTTATCTTCTCACAGCTCTGGAGACTGGAGTCTGGAATCAAGGTTTTCCATAAGATTGGTTCCTTCTGAGAGCTGTGAGGGAAGGATTGGTTCCAGACCTCTCTAACTGGCATGTGGATGGCCATCTCCTGTTCACAGTACATTCTCCTAGCACATATGTCTCTATATCCACATTTCCCCTTTCGATAAAGACACCAATTATATTGGTCAGGGTACACCTTGGTGACTCCATTTTAATTTGACTACGTCTGCCAAGATTTGCCCCAAATATGTTCACCTTCTGAGGTATTAGGGTTGAAGACCCTGACATACTTTTTTGGAGAGAGCACTCAAACATAACATGGGGGAGTATGGGTTTCTGGGGTTGCTTTTGCTTTCCTTGTAGAAGGGAACAGCCATGGCATGCCTTCCTTCCACCACCCCTTCTTCTCTCTACATCAATAGTTGGAGCTGCAGAGATGTATTGTAATAATGAGAGAAAAATCAAGAGGATCAAGTATTTAAATCAACAACGAGAATCACCGACTCTGGATATCTTGTTACATGTGAAACATAAACCCTTTTGCTAGAAGTCATTATAGTTGGGTTATCTATTACTTATTGGCAAACACACTCCAAATATATTACTGTTCTACAAAAAAAAAAAACTTGTCTTTATGATCTTATCAACTCTTTCCAGTCAACTCAGAAAGAAAGTGTAAGTTATTATCAGGCTATGTTTATAAAGGAGTTAAATGGATAGTGGAGTTGAGTGAATTGGATACTGAAAATGCCACATATTTGCAGACATTTTGAAAACAATGTCTAAGAGAAACAATTTGCACTGGAGTCTATCCACCAACTGCCATCCAACTTACATTTGGGGCTAGTTCTTGAAGGTGACTGGTATCTTCCAGATCTCAGTATGGCCCATGATAATAAAAAGATCCTGCTTGCTATTCTTAGTGTCTTTACTAAGACTGGTGTGAGAGAAAAATGAGGTCATGAGTTGTTACCCTCAGCAGTGGAAATTTTAGCAAGTCCCTCCATGTACTTTAATGACCAAACATGAGATCATCTCCACAGTTACACTTTATAGCCTTCAATGTACCTCTGTTCTCTTTCAGATGTCAGGTCCTGCCATGATCTCTTAGAGTTCTTTGGGAAGTCGAGGCAGCCTGGCAACAGTGGCTGCTGTCTCCAGGTACTGAGTGTGAAAGAAAGCACTGGACAGAGGCAAGCTACCCCAGCAGTGAGCTAGACAAGATGTCCTCCAAATAGGGCAGACAAAAGGGCAGGGCAGGAGGGTCACCTATGGTGGAATCTTGAAGGAGACATTCACTCTGAGCGTTGTGCAAGCACAGGCCTGTAGGATCCAAGGCTAAAGGCTTCCTAAGTGTCTTCCCTGGTGCTCTTGCCCCTCCTACCACTAGCTCTGCCTGTGAGTAAGAATCATCTCAAATGAACATAATTTCCACTTACATTCATCTCAGTTGCCACATGTCTGCTTCTTGGTTCTAACTTGGATGTTTTAATTGATTTTAGTTGAATATCTATACTTTTGTCTGCAGCCATAGCACCCTGACATCCAATCCCACCTGATCTCAGAAGTTAAGCAGGATCAGCCTGGTTAGTCTTGGATGGGAAACCACCTAGGAATATCAGGTGCTGCAGGCTATGAAGAAGGACCTGGCAACCCACTCCCAAAACAATCCACCACTGAAAACCCTACAAATAGCGGAGAAGCACTGACAATAGCGCTAGGCATGGCACAGTGTCAGGGAGTGTTTTGTGTGTTGTACAAAGGGTCTTTATGAGTCGGACTCTACTTGCTGGCACCTAACAACAACAACAACAAACATATCTAGGCATTTAGTTTTCTTTACAATGATAACTCTAAATAATTGAGTAGGTAGGTTTCAGGCACTATACTCGAAGTGGATAGGTAAGTTACATATAAAATGTGTAAAACTCATGAAGAAATTCTACAGTCTAGGCATACTTTATGGATGAAACCAGGAGAGATGACATGCCAGGGCCCAAGACCCATGAAAAAGAGGGAAATCTCAATATAAGTCTATCTTGCTCCAGAGCCTCACTCGAAAACAAGTCTCTCACTCCAGGTCTGTGTTCCCTTTAAGCCATGAAATCATTTCTAAGTAGTAGTTGTTGTTGTTGTTGCTTTTTTGGGGGGTCTTGTTTGTTTGGGTGTTTTTGGTTTGGTTTGGCTTGGGTTTGCTGTTGTCTTGTGGGGGATGTTGTTTTTATTTTTGTTTGTTTGCTTTTGCATGAATTCCCTCAGTCATGACAAATTCTACCTCTTTCTCCTGGTCAGATTTTTCTTGATTAAAAGATATAATTGTTGTTTGCTTTTACGGTTTCTTTCTCTTTTCCACTTTAAAAAAAAATCATTGAATTTGAGAGTAGATCAGTATGTCAACTTTTCTCAAAATAGTCTTGAAAACCATTTTCTGACTGAAATGTCTAGAGGGCAGAGTTAAATGGGGCCACCAGGCAAGAAAGCAGTACGGCCCCACACACTTAGGAGGCAGGAGGAGGGAGAAAATGGAAAGGAAAAATCTTATTAGGTTTTGTAGGTCAGGGAAATCCTTTCTAGCCTGGATTTCTAAACCTTCTGAATTTTAATTGAAAGTATTTCTCCAGGGTATTTACTTTAACATGACTGTGCACTCTCAAAAAATATTCCCTATCCATATTAGAAAAATATTACAAATTCCAGGAAGACAGGATTGCATTAGAAGGAAGAATTTGATAATGTGCCCGTTCTGGATCGGACAGTAACCATGAAATTGCTGGCAACCACAAAGCTGCCTGACTTTATCGAGCACCTCTGCTGGGAAAACTGAATGCTCGAGGGTATGATACATGGCTCCCAGCTTCTACCCAGGAATCACCACCATTCATTCAAAGAAATTAGTAATATTCCTTTCAGGATTTATGACCATCCACACCAGAAACTGTCCCCAAATTAGACAGTAAATGATTTGCTTTAACACATTTGGTGGCTGTCATTAGAAATGCATAAAAGTTAATGAATGAACTTGAAGTCTCTCTCATTTCCAGTTTTGGCCTCAAATACAAAATATTGCTTATACTTTATACAGTGAACACACACATATATGCAGACACACACAGAGACATATTCCAAAGATAGGAAGTCTCTATTGTTCTTTTATAACAAATGCAAAATCATGTACTAAGTATTACAATTCATCTTTTTAAAACTAATATGTACACTTTTGTCCAAACTTGAAATTGTTCTGTTTTCTTCTTTCTGCATATAGGCATATAACTATAACTGTCATAATCAGTAATAATGAAGGTTATAATGATACATTGGTTTAAATAGTGCTGTTTGTCTTTTTGGCCCTGTATATATTTTTATATAGAATCTCTTCATCTTCATTGTGTTCCTATAAAATGTGGTACTTATCATTGCTGACATATAGAGGTAAATATGAAGACAGTGAAAAGCAAGATAAAGTGAGCTTAAATATTCATGAAAATTGATCTTTTAACCAATCCCCCATATTGGAATTAATTATCTCTCTTGAAAGACAGAAAAAGGGAGTGTGACAATACATAAGAAGGAATTTTCTGTTGAAAGAGTGATTCAGCATTAGAACAAGCTTCCAAATACCTTTAAACATTGTACAGAAAGCTAGGTATGTTGGGTGGTTTCAAAGCTGACCCACCTGAGCCAGGGCATTAACCGGACATTTTAAGGACTCTGAGCAGAAATCTTATGATCCTCTGACTAAGTGATCATGCTGTGGCTGCTTACCCCAGCTCTACTCATATTTTCCCAGCTCTCTTGTTAAGGAAAATCACTTCAGCCCATGCCCCCCAGGAAGCATACAGTACTGCAGAGGCTGCCTCACTCTGGTCCTGGTATTGTGTGAAAGCAAGGGCTCCCCTCTCCCCAGGACTCCAAGCTAAAAAATGGTCTCAGGCCTGGGGAAGGATGCAAACATGGCCCTTGTGCAGACATCCAGCCCCATACACCACCCAGGGTAGCTGCGCTCCTTCTCCCACAGGTTCCACTTCTGTTTCACTAGTCCCAGGGATTTGTGCAGTTATGGCTAACTCAGAGGAAACAGTGTAGACATGATTACGACCTCCATTCTCAGCACTGAGAAGACAAGATGATTCAGCCCAGCATGAAATGAGAAGGCAGCTAGGGTAGAGAGAGGAAGAAAACCACCCACTCCCTGCTACCTGTGAGACTGCTAACCTCCTACCTTAGCCATGGCGGGGTATAAGTGGCACTAATCAACCTAATACGCAGGCAATATGGGTTCTAATTCTAGGCTAGGCACCTCTTTTGGCCCCCAATTTTTACATTTAAGCCTAACAACTTTTTCCTTGGTAATGACTGTACCTCAGGTGCATGTTCTCAGCTTTTACATATAATATTTTGTTGGGGAGTGATTGAGTTTTAGTCCCCTAGAGTATAGAGTTGCCTGCTTCGGTAACTCTACTGCGATTTTCCTCTGAGAACTGTCTGCTCATGAACTTCAGGATGGAGGTGGCTCCTAAGCTCCAGGTGTGAAGCAGGTGAACCAAGCCTGATCCATTGGTAGTTAATATTTCCCTGCATTATGTGGGAGGCTCAGGAGTGGAAAGCCAATCTGAGTGAAGCTCAAGACTTTCCTCCATGCTACCTGAATAGACTTGTTCCAGCTCCACAGAGGTGATGTTGGGTGCTGTCAGGCTGGGAACCTAAAGCCACCGAGCCACACCACACAGAGCGTTAAAATGAGGCAGCCCAGAGAAAGCAATGAAGCAGAGTACAGAAACGGCCCCAAAGGTCTTGTTGAGGACTGAGTCCCACTGACCTGAAGCTGTACCTACTTCTGTACTTTTAGTAATAAAATGTTTTTTCAGCTTGAGCCAATTTGAATTGGGTCTTTTGTCACAATTTCAATTTTTTAAAAAATCTACTAACTGGTATGTTGTCTCATTCTTTTTCTTGCTACTTATAGTTGCATAAAAACTGGCTGACCTTACACATGGTATGGTTTTAAATAGCAAATAAGATAATGTAGAAAGGAAATTTCAAGAGTACAAACAAATGTGGAAGATTATTGACATTCTTCCATAAGATAACATCCTTTTGCTATTTTTTCCTCTACAGTTATGATACTTAAAATCTGATTCATGTGAAGAAATTGTACAAATTGCCTTATGAAAGAAGATTTAGCTCATAAAAATGTATTCAGTCAGATTTTTCTTTCTCATCCTAAACTCCTGCCATTCCCTAACCGCCCCCCCACCTCCTGTCACCAAGTTCCATCAAATACTTTAAAAAATATATCATTAGTCCATTCATTTCTCATTACTACCTTAACCAAAGATCTCATTATTTCCTGTATGAGTTGCAGAACTTGCATTATGGTATGGGTCCCTGGGGAGAAATGCAGGAATTTCAGATTTTGTTGGAGTATTTATTATATATTTGCTACACAACAAATTATCTTCAAATGTGCTGGCAAAAATAACGCTGTTGTTAGGTGCTGCAGAGTTGGGTCTGACTTATAGCGACCTTGTGTACAACAGCATGAAACACTACCCAACACTGTGCCATGCACACGATCTTTTGATGTTTGAGCCCATTGTTGCAGACACTATTTCTTCTCATTTTGAGTTGTGTCACATCAGCAAGTGGAGGTCCCAGGGGCTCTACTCCATTCCCTCATTAAGGTCAGCTCTACTGTGAGGAAGCAACTCTTACCTAGTCATCTTTTAAATGCCTTTCAGACTGCAGAAGGGGAGAGGGTGCTTACTTTCTGGCACTGTATTTGACAATGTTTCTCTGCTACTTATAAGGCTTTCAATGGTTAATTGTTTCAGGACTGGGCTGCTGGGTCTTTCTGCCTAGTCTGCCTTAGTCTGGAAGCTCAGCTGAAACTTGTCCACCATGAATGGAGCTGATGGTATTTGAAACATCAGTGGCATAGCTTTCAGGATCACAGTAACATGCAAGCCCTGATAGCATGACAAGTTGACAGTCACCAGTCACGTGGGGAAAAAAACAATAATAGAAATGTATTATTTCATAGTCTGTGAGGTCATGTTTGAGAGTGGTTTAGCTAAATGGTTTTGGTTCAGGCTGTCTTGTGAGGCTATAGTCAAGACATCGGCCAAGGCTGAAGTCATTTCAAGGTTTTATTAGGGCTGGAGACCTGCTTCCATTTTGGCTTAGTCATATGCCTGGCAAGTTGGTGTTGGTTGCTGGCAGGAGGCATATTCTATACAGCATGGCCTTCCCTCATAGGGCAATTATTTTCGTGATATATCAGCAAGTTTCTCCTAGCACAAATAATACAAAAGAGCAAGAAAGAAGCCACAGTGTCTTCTATGACTCAACCTTGGAAGATATGTGTCATCATTTTTACAGTGTTCCTTGGTTTACACTTTTCAGCTGTCTCTAATATGGGAAGGGGTACCCAAAGACATGAATACCAAGAGGCAGAGATCATGGGGGTTCTTCTTAGGAGGTGGCCACCACAATTTCAGGCAATGAAAACTTCAGTTTGAGATGTTCAATTTTGAATATAAATTATTTATATATTACAAAGACAGTAGAGAGTTGAATGTATGTGTGGCGGCCTAGAAGAAATATGCATTGGTGTCATCAGCCATCAGCACAAAGGTGGTAACTGAAGGCATGGGAGTGAATAAGATCTCCCAGGAAGAGTGAGAACATGAAAGACTGAACCATCATCATCTAAGGATGGACAAAGGAAGGAGAGGCTGCACAGGGTCTGAGAACTAGAGAGGTGGAAAGAAAGCCAAAGTAGACCAATACCATCAAAACCTAGGGAGGTTTAGGAAGGAACATCTCTAAGGTCCTACTGAAATCTAGGATTTTATGGTTCCCAGTTAACAGCTATATTGGTAGTGGTTTTGCTAAGGGACTGATATAATTGAAACAGAATAAGGGGAAAAAGGTTCTTGGAAATTGATATTCACTGAATTCATTAAATTTCTTATTGTCTTTTCAACCATAAATAGATAATTATTTTGTATCATTTTTGGTGGAGGTGATGAATTTTTTGTTGTTGTTGAAGTTGAAAGTTTTCCTCTGTATGTTCTGCTTATATATTTCTTCCACATCATTCCTGGTTATTAAAAGACCAGATTATTGTCTGGAATATCAGACCTAGTTATCAACCTAGCATATTCTCCTCCCACCTCTCGAGGCAGTGATCATTGCCTTATATCCTCCTTTATTTACAGGGCTCCAGGAACTCTAGCCCACCTCTAAAGTCTGTGATGTCATTGGATATGATAGTTTGTAATAATTCTGTCAGGCTCAGTGTTTTTGGTTGGTTGGCTCAGGCTTTGGTCACCTGTAGTTGTAAGAATTAAGCTTTAGGGAACATATCTTCAATAGAAATATGAACAACTCATGAATACGTTTGATCTCTTTGTTTTGTTTGTTTTTGCCTTTGAAAGCCTTCAGGTTGGGTCTCTGTGGCTTAGAGATTTGTTTTGTTTTGTTTAGGACTATTTTAGTTAATCTATGATCTATTTATCCTGCACCTGACCAAATATATTTGCTCTGACCCATTTCATAGACAGCTGTTTTCTGTTTACTTTATAGGGAGAAAAGTGCTTGGTCAGCCAAGAAAAATACTGCAAATGTTAGTAAGAGACTTTTGTGTGACAGTTTAGCAAACCAATTGCATTTTGACCCTCTTCTGTATATTCTGAAGAGTTCAAATTCAAGTCACTTCAGGTAGGATTGAATCAGAAGGAAAATAAATGATATTTATGCCAATCCATAAATCAAATTCTTTCCATGCAAATGAAACTTCCAAATGGGATTAAAATTTGCACTCCTGAGTATCTTATGATCATAACTGAGAATACTAATATCCCAGATTTCCTCCCCTGTCCTTCGTTCATTACAGAAGTGACAGGGTAAATACTTCATTCCTTTCTGGAATGTAGCCATCTCTGGCATGGAAAGTAACAAAACCATTTTAACAGCTATACAATAAAGCATTTCACACTAGTGTATAAAGATAGCCCAGGTCAGAGAATGCTACTCTTCAGTGTGAATTTAGCTGTAACTTAGCTTGAAGGCTGCTGGGATGGCTAGGCAGTTATTACCTTGGGGAAAGCAAGTAACTATGAGCTGAATTATCCCCCACCCTCATTCAGATGTTGAAGTCCTAACCCTCAATACCTTAGAATGTGACTGTATTTGGAGATAGACTCTTTAAAGAGATAATTAAGTTAAACTGAGGTCCTTAGTGTCGACTCTAGTCCAATAGGACTAGTGATTTTATCAGAAGAGGAGAGTAGGATACAGACAGGCACAGAGGAGAAGACAGCAGGAGAAGATGGTCATCTCCAAGCCAAGGAGAGAAACCTCTGAAGAAGCTAACTTACAGATGCTTTGAACTTAGACGTCAGCCTCTAGTCCTGTGAAAATACCAGCTTCTGTGTTTAAGCCACCCCGTTTCTGGTACTTTGTTACAGCAGCCTTGGCAAACTAACAGCTTCAGTGGTGAGTACAAATAGCTCTGCTGTCTAGATTTATTCAGTGACTGGGTCTGTGAATCCTGAAACCCAAGATATATCAGGCAGCGCTCTCCACTTCTGCCCGTCAGCGAATCAGCCTTCTACTCCCAAGTTTCACCTCAATCCACTCTTGGACTTAGTTATTTTTAAATCCATTTACAATATATTACGATCTAAATTAGTCCCAGCAGTAAGTACCTGGAGAGCTATGTTTCTTTCAGTGAAGGCGCACATGCATATGCAAACATGCTTTCTACATTAATAACTAATAAATATTCTAATAAGTGTTGTAATGTCCAACAAAAGGCAAATTCTTAGCAAGCCAAGATATTCTTGTAAACAAACTATATGGAAGAAATTTCGAGTCCATTTATGTTATTGCCCTTCAGTTATATATTAAGACACAGGGATTTAGTATGAGTCTATCAGGTATAGTAAAAAGCTTCTCTCTGACTTATTTTTGGCTTATTACTTTAATTCAGAATATGTATTTGGGAGAATTACCACAAACATGAATTAAACACAAGAAATAGAGATCATTAACATAGGAACTAAAATAAATACAGCAAACTGATTTTTAATCTGAATTACATTAGCCCAGTTAATGCATAACATTTGCAGGATGTTTGCTCTTTGGTACAACAGTGTTTTCTCTGGACCATCTAACTTCTCTGGAAGGGAAGGAGCAGAAAGAGGGAGGAGAAGAACTTCAATTTGCAAATAAAGAGGTAAAGACACAGAGGACATCTCAGGTGGCTCCCTATCCACCATTTCATGCAGGGCTCTAAGTCTCGATGGGACACTGCTCCCCCTAAGGAAATTTTAAGCATGCACCTTCAAAGTATATCTTTTTATTCATTTCTTTGCAAATGACATACTTGTACTACTGCACTTAAAACATTGTATACATTACAAAGCATTGACGAAAAATAGAGCTTTTGTAAGAATGAGTTTAAAATTCACTTTCTTCTCACAAATTATCTCGTGTTTTCCATGTGCACACTCTGCTTGGGAGACCACTGAATTACTGGGGTGTGGGAGTAGGAGGCAGATCCTTGGGCTCCCTTGAACACACATCTATTTGGTCACTTAGTTTATCTCTGGTTTTAAAACATAAGTCATTTTGTATGTGCAAGGGAGCACATGCTCTGTACTGCTTGTATGCAGGGCCACAACATCAGCTTTCTAGAAACCCCCTAAGGATCACATTGAGAACAAACATGGGAGCTGGGCCTGGTGGTGCATGATTATAATCACAGCCACTTAGGAGGCTGAGGCAGCATTGCAGGTTCAAGGGCTGAGACAGCCTGCACAACTCAGTAAGACACTGTCTCAAATTATTTTTTTTTTGAAAAAGGCCTGGGGGTGCAGCCTGGTGGTAGATGGCCTAGTGCAAGGCCCTAGGATCAATCTCTAGTACCACAAAAATAGATAGATAACATAGATACATAGATACATAGATAAAATAAAGGAAAGAACAAAAGAAAAATTATATAAGAACAATTATATGAACTTTTTTCTTTTGGCTCAGCACTGCCTATGCCTATGCTTTGGTAAAAATGCTCAAGTTTAACTGAAATTATGCTCCAGAGTATGATCACATATGGCACTTAACATCATAGTAGATGAAAATAATAGAACTGATGATGAATTCAGCATTAAGTTTTTCTGGCCTCTGTTTCTCCTTGTAAGTGACCACAAATATATGGGATAAACTGGGGCAAAGGTCTCCTTCCCATAACACATATTTGGGAGCAAGCACTTATTGTAAGCTCAGCAATTCCTTTTGTCTCACTTAAGCTTATTTTTTAAATCAAATTTGAGTTAAATTAAAATCAATTCTTATTGTTTAAAATAGTAAGTGTGATATTATCCAGTATAATAAAAAGCCTTTCTCTTTACCTAATATCTCTTAAAATAACTTTACCTAAGTAATCAATGACAATGATTTCAGAGTTGTATAATTTAATATAGTTCTTGTTTGTTTTATTTTTGCTTTCTTCTTTTATTTTTTTGGAGTACCTTTGTCATGTAAATATATTACATAAAAACTATAAAGTAATTTACCTTTAAAAGAAATAAGTCAGACATCCACCTCTAAGTGAATGAATAAATATATCCAAAAATTAATTGGATTTCAATGTTAAAAGGAGCTTTGCAGATCAGAACAAAACAGAAGATAATCATTCTTTAGAGGCTAACTCTGTATACTGTCCCTATGGAAATAAAAGCATGGTCAGCTCTGAGGCTGCCCCACCCCAGTGGAGACAGGGTACACATCCCACACTCTTTTGCACTGTTTAGATCATGATCAACAGTACTCCCTCCTCTGCAAGATACTGGGCTCAACTTGGTAGATATGCCTCAACCCTAAAACAAACTTTTTCTTTATTATTTAGCTGGTTGATTCATAGAAGATCCAAATTATAGAGACCTGGGGTTTTAAAGGTAAATGAGGTCTCACAAATCATCTAATAATTCAAACCCTGCTCTTCTTAGTTGAGAAAGTCACAACCTAGAGAGAAGTGTCTCGTCCAAGGTCATCAGCATGTTAGGAATGGATCCTGGTGGACTAAAATCCGGTCCTCTGGACTTAAAGCTCAACAACAGCAACTATGTTTGTTGATCCTAGGCTTGATACATTTCTAGTTGTTGTTGTTGTTGTTGTTGTTGTTGTTAGGTGCCGTCGAGTCGGTATCCAACTCATGGCGACCCTCATAGGGTTTTCAATGGCTGACTGTTTGGGGATTGCCTTGGGAGTGGATTGCCAGACCCTTCTCCCATTTTTGTGGTGCAGGGAATTGAACTCGGGACCTCAGAGACTACAGCACAGCGCTCTACTAACTGAGCTAAATCCCAGCCCCCATTTCGGGTAGTCATTTCATACGCCCTGACTTTTGCTTCCTTTTATGGCTTTATTTTGTTTCAGTATTGTTAAATAATCTCAAACCATTTATTGTATGAGGGGGGAGATAAGCATTGATATTGTAAATGACAGGGCAGCTCTCCTGACTCCCAGTCCAGTGCCTATTCCAGTGTCAGAAAGACTCATTGTTACTGACAACATCTGCTTTGTCTGTGGGACCGTAGAGACATGAAATAGGAATATCAAACCACACGTGCTCACAGGCCTCCTTTCTAAGTGGAAATGCCTTGAAAGTGAGTTCTAAAATGTTTTTGTAGGTAAAAATAGAGGAAATTTATGCAGCTGTTCAATAACTTCTTTAATAATGATGAATAAAATTACCAAAGATAAGAATAGAAATCCTTGTTAGAAGCCATTATAATGTGGAGCTTAGAAAAATGTAAAATAAGTGCCTATTTGGTGGGAGACAAATTTGTGTAAAGTGGTTTTGTATTGACTTAACAACTAGAGATATTAGCTAAAACAAAAAGAAATATTTGTAAAGAATGGCTTGAGAAAAGGTCAACAGTAAATGTGGCAGTAGATGATTCTTAGAAGATGAGAGATACTCTTTTGGGGGGAAATACACTATCTTTACTTTTTATGGAAACATACTGAGATAGCAAAAAACAATGATGTGAAAAGCCATAAAGTCTTTGGCCAACTACAGAATCAACTGATATCCATTTATTTTTTAAAAGTGCCTACATAACACTTGAGTAGTAGAGGGAATAGGGAAAAAAATGCAGTAAATCTTTCTGACCCCTCAAAACAAAACTAATTAGCAATGACACCAAAAGGGTCAGTAAAAACAGAGCTTCAGACTGGGATTGTTGTTGTTGTTGTTAGGTGCTGTTGAGTTGGGTCTGACTCATTAGGCCCCTATATACAACAGAATGAAACACTCCCTAACACTGTGCCATTCTCAACACTATTGTCAGTGCTTTTTTGCTATTCATAGGGTTTTCAATGACATTCATAGGGTTTTCAAGAGTGGATTTCCAGGTCCTTCTCCCTAGCCTGCAGCACCTAGTATTCCCAGGTGGTCTCCCATCCAAGGAAGCCAACCCTGCTTAGGTTCTGAGTTCAGGTGGGATCAGATGCCAGGGTGATATGGCTGCAGACTCAAATGGGGATAGGATATTAAATTAATAGCAACTTCAAAAGCTTTGGTTATAATTCACTAAATTACCTTGTGCTAAATAATTATTCATCATGTTTTTTTCATTTAACCAAGTAAAATGACAAGGAGAAAAGAACCCATTGTATTAATATTTCATATAGTTATATCTTTTGTAATCTCTCCATTTTCACTCTTTGTCTGGAAAAGCAATAACTAAGATTGTGGATTTTATATCTTCTACAGAACATTCTTACCTTGAGAGGAAATGGTGGCCTTTCTTAGTAAAATCTGCCTTTAACTTATTGGTCTTTAAGCTGTCAATCATTGTTGGAACCAAACAGGGTGATTTAATGCAGGGAACACATACCATCAAGTGCAGGTTCAGGGCTATGACCTCTCTGCTACAGACAGGGCTTAAATATCATACAAACCTTTCCATGTTCAGTCACAGAACAAGGGCTCTTCATTATATACTGTTGGGGATGGGATGGGGTGGCTACATAACATGGGAATCAGATGTGAAGAAATGCCAAACTCCGAAGCAAAACTTTTAGATTTAAGAATTATATAGGGGAGTATCTTAGTACCAGTTTTATTTTCTAGATTAATATAGAAAGATATCCATCATCTTATTTGAAAAATAAAAACAAATATGTAAATATATATTGATTTCATCTCAATAACATCAAAAATAATAGTGATCATACAAAATTAAAGGCTTTAAAGGTATGTTTATGTTAATAATAATAGAACCTCAAGGTATAGCAGTGAAGAATTAGCTTATTTTAAAGCAATTATGTGGGTGGCAGCTAATAAAATTACATTGACATTATATATACTTATCTTTCCACAAGAACCACAGCAATCAAATCAAATTAAATTTAAAAGAATGCACTCAAATACTCACTACCCAAAGGTGATCAACAGATTTTCCTTAAGCATCCATGATAATTAGGAGAGTAATGTTTGATTTGCCCATAAAACTCATTATATCTTTTTCTATTTCTGGGATTCATTTATCTCACTTACCTATGACCTGTTTAGTATGGATTTGGGTCACTTTTAAATTAAAGAGTATGCTTTTTGGAGTAATGAGGAGTACACAGGGACGCATGAGCGCATGCACGTGCGCACGCACACACACACACACACAAACCTGTGGCTACAAATAAAATGCAGGCATTCCTTAAGTCACAAACACCTCAGTTATGAACACAAGTCTGAGCAGAACCCTGGAGAATAGAGGTACAATGAACTTTGCTAATGCCTATAGGATCATGCAGGTAACATAAGTGAATAGAATCATTGGAATGGGAGGCAATCACTATCAGTTCACTGAATTATTACCATGAAGGAGTAAAAAATAGAAAATCCAGATTTTTGTATACAATCTCTGAATTTTTGAATGTTGGGCATACAATTAAAAGACAGCATAAAAGACTTCTGTGAGACATCCTGGGCTTAAGTCAGTGTAAAATGCATGATATTTAAGGAAGATAATTCCGTTGACCTTCTTTATTCAAAGTTTGTAAATCCAGTCTGTGGTGCTCTTAAACATGTTTCTGGAAAATACACTTCTGATGGATAAATAAGGGAAATATATTAACAGAACATAAATGACACACCGGTTCGCACAGACTTTTCTGCTAGCACATTAATATTTTGTATCACATAATAATGGCTGCCGGATGGAAAGTACATTAGCTCAGCTCGATGCAGCAAATCACAGAGGAATACAGTATTGGCCTGTTCATACTGTGCTGTCTTAGAAATAATTATTTACACAGTTTTCCTCAATCTTTGTGCATTTTTATCTTATCTCCACAATCTGCAGACACAATCTGTTAATTCCTTTAATATCCTTTTTATCAAACAACCTTCATTTTCTAAATCTATGTTTACTATAATATATTTACTAAGAAATTACTCTGATTTTGATTTCTAAACTACGAGATTTAATTGAAATTACTGTTTCTGTTGATGCACTGCTTATACATTGCCTCAGTGCTAATTGGTCTGTCTCAGTCTTATTTTTCCACCAAGTCTCTGTTATTTTTAGTGTGGTTTTTGAAGAACACAAGTTTTAGATTTCATTTTTTCTTATCTTTCTTTCTGGAATACATATATCATACTACATAGGAATGCTGCCATTTGTATGTGGTACTTCAAGTTATATCTTAATTAATTGCATTCCTTAAACCAGCCTTTCAATATATGTGAATTGGTTTTAGCTAAGCCCTCTTATGCATTATTTTATGTAAATTTCCCCACAATTTTATCCACCTGACAACTACATGCTGATTGGAAACTGGATATGAAGCAGGGAGATAGTGGTAAATAAGATAGACCTGACCCTGCTCCCTGATCAGATAGATATAACCATCTCTATTATGGATTATTACCTGCCCTGCACTTCCTTGTCTATGTCCAGGGGACAATCTAGTTCTTCAAGGCCATGGGAGGAAGAAAGAGCCTCCTGTCTCTAGGTTCTCTGCTACTGCTTTTAGGGGGGAAAAAGTGGCTTCTCCCACACCGTGCACCTGCCACCTGCACCACAGGAAGCCATAAGCTCCCAGGGGATCTCTGCCGCTGCCTTACTTCCGCCTCACTCTCAACTCTCAGCTGTGTGACCTTCGCCGCCAACCTCAGAACTTGTTGGGATTTGTTTTTTCTGGGGCTTAGCTTCTGACCCTTAGCTTTCCTTGCAGCTTTCTAGCTCATGCTGTTCCTTTGCTCATCATTCCCGGCTTTGGGCTTGCTAAGGCAGATGTTGGGCTGGGATTTAGCTCAGTTGGAAGAGCACTGTGCTGCAGTCTCTGAGGCCCCGTGTTTGATTCCCAGCACCGCAAAATGGGAGAAGGATGTGGCAACCCACTTCCAAGGCAATCCCCAAACAGTCAGCCAATGAAAACCCTATGAGGGTCGCTATGAGTCGGACTCGACTCGATGGCACCTAACAACAACAAGGCAGATGTCCTCTCATCTTTCTCAGCCTTGCAGAACCAATGTCTGACTATTTGATCAGTCCTGACTCCCTGCAACGATGGGGCCATGGCTAGGACTCTTGCATAGCACAGTGTTCCACGATCCCTCCTGGCCACTCTGTGGAGACCATTGTCCTATATAAACACAGTGTCATCATGCCAAGCTAGTTCTTTAAACCATATCCAATTCATTATTTAAAAAACTACAACCTCATTTAAAAGTCTCAGTGGCTTCCCATCACTTTTAAATTAAATCTGGATTCTTCTCCAAGGCCAAAGAAAGCCCTATGGGACCTGGTCCCTGGCTCTTTGCTAATCTCATTTCTTGCTACCATCCTTGCCTCCAAGTTAAAGCCATACTGTCCTCCAGACTCTTGAGGATGGCAAGCTATTTTCTACCACAGGGCCTTTCCATACACAATTACTTCTGTCTGGGTGGTCTTCCATTCACTTTGTGTGAATGATTCCTTTATATATTTTTAAGTCTCAGTACAAATGTACCTCATCAGGAAAGCCATCCATGATCACTCAAGTATCCTATCCCAGATTACTATAATTTATCTTCATAGTATATATACCATAATGAACATCCACATTATTTTACCACCATATACCATGTACTGGCCTGCAGTTGTAGCCCTGTGGAATCGGATCCTGTCAGATCTCGGAAGCTAAGCAGGGTCAGGCCTGGTTAGTACTTGGATGGGAGACCTCCAGGAACACCAGGTGCTGTAGGCTTGGGAGAAGGACCTGGCAACCCCCTCCCAAAAACAATCAGCCATTGAAAACCCTATGAACAGCAGAGAAGTACTGACAATAGTGTTTCCTCTGTTGTACAGAGGGTCGCTATGAGTCAGATACCGACTCGACGGCACCTAACAACAACAACAACAACAACAACAACAACCACCATGTCCTGGCTCACAATACATAAAAATGTGATGAATAGCCTCTTACAGCCATTAATAAGAATAATGTAACACTAATGTTAACCAAGGGGCTGGGATTTAGCTCAATTGATAGAGCACTGCTCTGTACTCTCTCATAGGACCCAGGTTTGATCCCTAGCACTGCAAAAATGGGAGAAGGATGTGGCAATCCGCTCCCAAAGCAATCTCAAAAAACAATCAGCCAGTGAAAACACTATTAGGGTCACTATGAGTCAGACCTGACTCGACAGCACCTAACAACAGCAATATTAACTAATATTAACTTAATGGTACTAATGTTGTAACATATGTAAGTAGACATTTGAAGTCTTGATATGAAGCTTAAGCACCATTTTACATTATGTTCTTAAGAAGAGTAGCTCCAAATCCAATATGTCAACTTAAAATATTTTGGAAAATAGTCTGGTCATTATTTTGCAGCTGTCTATAACAATTCTCAGACTTAAAAACAATACTGTACTCTGGGTGTTCTCAGAGTCTTAAGCAAGGGCAGGTAAAAGAAATGGAAAAATAGCCCCAGTCCTTACGAACTTATAATCTATTTGAGGAACATCACCCAAACATAAAACACTTTAAGCATAATTAGATGAACCAGTTCTATTCTGAAAAAATATGAACTGTGGGGGGCAGGTTAGAAATGAGGAGAAGAGAGGAATGATTGCATTAAGGAAAATATCCTGAAAAAGATAGATTTGTACCTGTGCTTCCCAGTGTGGCTTTGGTGAGAGAAGAGAGTGGGGCTTTTGAGCCCTGGAACATCTGACAGAAAGCCACAGAAACAGGAAATGGACTTTACTTGGGAGATAGAAGAGAGCACAAAAGAAGGAGAAATGATGGTGGCAAAAGAAAAGTTGAGAGAGGGCTTGAAGTGCGGCAAGAGGGATTTTGTGAGGCATTTTGATCTTGTTGTTGTTAGGTGTGGTGGAGTTGTACGACTCATAGGGACCCTATAAACAACAAGGGAAACAGTATTGTTAGGCCTTCTTTGCTCTTTATAGGGTTTTCAGTGGTTGATTGTTTTTTGGGAGTGTGTTGCCCCATCCTTCTCCCAAGCCTACAGCGCCTGGTCTTCTCAGGAGGTCTCCCATCCAAGTACTAACCAGGTCTGACCCTGCTTAGCTTCTGAGATCTGATGATTGGACACCACAGTGGTATGGCTGCATGCTGTTGATTTTCAAGTGAAGAATTTGGACCTGTTGATGGAGGCAATAGCTAACTGTTGCTCAAAGGATGAGGCTCTGTGTACTTGAAAACAATTGAATCATCAGCTGGTTTTAGAATGGACTGGAAAAAAGAGAGATGGAAATTAAAACAACCAGCTAACACCCTGTTACATTCTATCATCTATCTATCTATCTATCTATCTATCTATCTATCTATCTATCTATCTATCTATCATCTATTATCTATCTATCTATCTATCTATCTATCTATCTATCTATCTATCTATCTATCATCTGTCTATCCAACAAAGAGAACCCAAATGACTGGTGAACTATGGGAATTAAAAAGAGGCACAAATTCAAGGGACATTGTGAGGGACTTGAGTAAAGAAATGTAACTTTGTCCAGATCATCACTCCATCTTCAGAATGGAAACCTCAAACTGATACTTCTCCCAGCAAGATCTGCCACTCTGAAAACCTCCAGAGAGGAGTCATGGCAATGAAAGAATCACTATAATAAATGAGACCTTTGGGCCCTTCTATTGACTGTGCAATTGACTATAGCAACCTAGGATGCCCTGCAGCCCAGGCCGCCTGCTACTCTTCCAGAAGTCCTGACACAGAGGGAGTCAGAGGACTGTATGTCTGTATGTACAAAGTCTGAGGCTGTCTATGTGCTCAATGTGGAATATGGCAGAATATAGTTCAGAAAGGCGTGTTAAAGAAAGGACTCACACATGAGTAACAGATCTCCACGTGAAAATCATATGACTGTTTAGCACCAGCTCTGCCTGTGTTGAGCAACACCCCCTCAGGAAGGAAATGGAGACCTAGTGCTATTTTTTTTCTGTCTTCAGCCTGTGGGAAGGTTGTTCCTAACTGAAACCACTACCAATTCTTGTCTTTCACTTTCAGCCTCTCATCCAAAACTCAATGCATTTAGAAAACTTCCTTTTTATTCCTCAACTTGGTGTTTTTCCTCATCCAGGAGTCCAAAGTATATACAGTAGCTGCTCTTTATCTGTGGTTTCACTTTCTGTGGTTTCAGTGACCCACAGTCGACCATAGTCTGAAAATATTTATATTTGTCTTGACTCTTTCAACAGAAAGACAATATTCATATATCATGTTACAATATAGTGTTATAATTACTCTATTTTATTATATTTCTTATTTTAAATATTTTACTGTGCCAAACTTATAAATTGAACTTTATCATAGGGGTGTATGTATAGGAAAAAATATACTATGTACTGAGTTTTGTACTATCCATGGTTTCAGGCATCTACGTGAAGTCTTAGAATGTGTCCCTTTTTTATACAGAAGAACTGCTTCTACTTCAAGGGAAAGAATGAGTCGTAAAATTTAGAGCTTTTAATATCAATACTTTGGAGTTTAAAAAATCACTATTTAATCTATTAAAGACCGTTATAAATAGCTCACTTTTCCAATGTTTCACAAGATTCAGCACTCACTCATCTCTTGAAGAACACAGCTATTGCACTAATAAATGGCACACCTGCATATGTGTTTGGTGCTTCTTGCTATTTGCTTTCCTAATTATATTCTTTAATCATTTGTGTATGTCTCTGGCTAACTCTATCATAAATTCCCTGAGGGTACAAACTTAATGTATTAAGCTTTTGGTATCATCCTGTTATTCCCTCTGCAATTTCTGGGTACACAGTGGGCATTCAATAAATGTCCTTTCCATCAGATCAAGTTGTTAAGTCAGAAGAGAAGTCAATGGTTTATAGTTAGGTCTAAATCTTTCGTGACTGGAGAAGAAAAGAAATGGGCAGATATTTCAGCCTTAAAATGGCATGGGAAATTTGTTTTTTCCACTGTAGCAATTCAAGTTGATGATATTGGATTTACCATGTAGCAGGGATCATGGAAGTGCAATACAAAACCCAGATGACAGTATGAAATGTATTTTGTGTGTATTCACAAAATTCCACAGAATCAATCACCATCCCTTTGACTGAGTTAATATGAACTCCAGTGGCAGTAACCCATGGACCTCTAATAGAATTCACCAATGGGAAATAGTAACAGTTCCCATGGAAGCATTACCTTCACTGCCAACCATGATCTATGGATGACAGCCTCCCAGAAAACACATTGACACAATAGGCTGTAATGGCTCAGATGGGCCTTTATGTGCAATCGGGCCAGTGATCCGCAGACAATGTCTCGCTGGGAGGTTTCTCAATTGCCTTCTCCAAAGCTTTCCCTCATGCTCTCAGGGCCTGTCCAGGTACTTTTGCAAGCTCAGGGATGTCTGCCTGTGCTCTCAGACTATTGAAACTTGCCTCAAGGCATCTCCATTACACTAATGAGCCACTGTAAAGCCAATGAGAAAATGAAGGATAGCTACAGTTGGAAGATTTTATCCAATCTGCAATAGTACAGGTGTAGTTGTGTTTGCTTAGGAAGTGTAATTAAGCACGAACAGCCAGACATGGGCTTTATTTCTTATTAAGCCCTGTTGAACAGCTTGAAAGCTGCTTTGTCCACACTTAAAGAGGCCCTACAACTCTGGCCCAATCAGTCAATGACTATTTAATGAATGTGCATTTGAATAACTGTGCAAGGCACATAGATGTAGGAAAATAATAACTTCTTCCCTCAAAGATCTGATTGAGTTCATAATGGTAGAACTGACCCACTTAACCATTCTAAATTGCTAAATTGATGTATTCTATGCTCTGAGCTGATGTTTGTACATTCAAAGCCACCTAAGAAACACTAGTATTTCACACATTTTTTTTTAATCCAGTAAAACAAAGGGCACATGACCTGACACTGGGCAATAATAAAGATAGGTAGTACCTGGCAGAGTAAGTAGTGGATGCTGAAAAGACCTGACTCTTACATTCCTAGGTTAAGTCAAGGACATATGAGAAGGAGTGTTGGGAAAAGGGGAGATTATTAACATTTGCTAATATCTATCATGCCCCAAAACACTTGATAGATTGCCTCATTTTACTTTATCAAACTCCCTAGGAGGTAGAGATAATCATCATAACTTTACACATGAAGAAATAGCAGCTCAGAGAGATTACCTGTCTTACCACAGGTTACCTAACCAGGAAACGATGGAATCCAGGTCTCAAGCCCAGATCTATCAGCAACAAACCCCACACTTGATTCTCCATCACCGGACTCCCTACCATACCATCTGTCATCTTGGCCAAAGCACGTAGATAATGACTGTCTCTTCCACCCTGCAGTGTGAACAGTCTGCTTCAAAATGGCCCCTGACCCAGGGTTGGATGGGAAAACAGAGAGATCAAGAAGACAGGAGAGAAAAATAGATTCAAGAGACATTTTCTGACAACTCACAAAGCTCAGGCTGGTGTTCTGCCAGGATTCTTCAACATACCAGCCAGCATCCACCCTGACTGGTCAGTGTAAAAGCTATTTAAGATGTGATATGTTTTTAAAATATCATCCCCCATATTTTACATCCAGGGTCTCTGAAATGTGAGGACATTGACTTGGTTTTTGAGAGGAATAATGTCAAATCTAAATGCAGCTCTAAGGTCAAAGGAAAGCATGTGAACAACACTTATTGCTGGGAGAAAATTTACACTGAGGAAAAAAATCAGTTCTTGCCCTCATACATACTATGTTTTTTTTTAATATTAAGATTGTGAGAAAAGAGACATTAGGGTCTTTTTTTGTTGTTTTAAAACATATAATTGTCTTGATGTGGTTGATTTATGACATAAAGGAATTAGATTTTTATTTGTTGTTTATATACTTACAACATAAAACCATCCTTCTAACTGCCTCATCATCTCCAATACTTAATACTTCAGAGATAAGTATTTCAAAAATTAATGTATATTTACCTTTTTATATCTCCTAACAACAACAATAACATTCCTGAAGGAACACAAAATATATTATAAATGTATAGGGTTTTTTAAAATTAAGTCATATAAACTATGCTGCCACTTACTTTTTATATATAATGTATCAAGGACATCTTTCCTTGCCAATACACATAGGTTCACTTTGTCCTTTTCAATAACTACATGGGATGCTGCATGTGGTTTTACCATAACTTCAACTTTTACTGACTTACATTTAGAGTGCTTTCAGAGTTTTGATATATTAATGTGACCACAAATATTCTTGTGCATCTTTACACACATTCATGAATATTTTCATAAGAAAAAGTACCCCTTTAAATACTGTGATCTCCTTTTAGCAAATTAATTTCAGGTATTCATCTGTGCCTATTTTATAGAAATTAATATATATTTATCATTACTCCATATAATTTACTGATACATCACTGTACTAATATATGTTAATATTAGAACAATATTTTAAGTGCAGTTCTTGATTATCTATAACCTCTAAATATAACATGTATTAATAGTTTACACAATTCACTTTCAATCAGCATTGATGGCCCCCTGCTATGAGAAAACTAAGCACTATCCAAACAGGTTTAGAAGCACAGTCAAAACTCAGAATAGCAACTCAGTGAGGGCTGCAATATTCCAAGAAGTTTTCCCCAAAAGAGTTGGAACTTCAGTTATGCCTTGAAACACAAGGAGAATTTGGATAGGCTAAAAGAAGGGGGAGCCAAGAATGTGAATCTGAGGAGTCAGTACCATGGACAGAGCACAGATGGGCTGGATAGAAAAATGCTCTTAGAGAGGAGTCCTGAGGAAAGGGTTAAGAGTAGCAAAGTGAAACTTTATAGTCAGAGTTTTGATAAACAGAACAGAAAGTTTAGATCTGGTATAGAAATAGGAAGTCAGAATAGACTCAATGGACATTTTAAGAGAGTATTTAGCAAATATGGCTGTTGTATGAAGTAGAGTATACCTTCAATTTAAAAGACATAGTTATGTGAAACATTCCATATTCAATATGGCCCATGGATACTGCTTACTGAGAACTTACTCTGTGCCAAGCCCTATGCTAAGTGTTCAAGTTACAACATATTATTTGATGCTCCTCATGACCACCCTTTAAGTCTGTTTGATAGCTAGTCTCATGAGTGAGGTACACTGAGATTCAGAGAGGATAGAGTCATATAGTTTATATATTACAGAGTTGGAATAGCAATCCATGTGCAAAGCTTTAAACCAGAGCTCAAATGCAGATGTATATCACAAATATTATGGAGAGTGCCTTCCACATTAGATCAGAGCTTCAAAACAAGCATATTCCTTCCTTTTGTCACTGCATCTACCTTTCCATGGAAATCTATTTTTTACAGTAGTTTCACAAAATATTGAATCCAAATCACTCCCAGGATAGCTCTACCCAAGTTTACCAAGTTTTTAAGAAATAAAATGAGCTAAATTCAAATAATGGCAACCCATTCAGTTACCTAACACAATGTCAAATAGCCACTAGGAACTTCACTCTCCTTATTCACAATAAGGTGAATGATATTACAGATATCACCTTGTTCCTAAACTCCATAGTACTGCTCTTTTTTATATTTTTGCTGATTAGAGGAAGACTGAGCAATCAAAACCTAAATCTTACTGGACCCTGAGAACTGGATTATAATCTCTCATAATTTTCATAGGCATTCATTAATTCAGTCATATAAATAAATATTTCTTGGGTACCAACTATGGGTCTACTTTTTCTGAATGTACCCTCCATTCCTAGGTATGATTTAAGTCTTAATCTATTTAATTTTTAAACAGCCCTATAAAATACTTCTTCATAAGAATGAGGCACAGTGAGATTAAGCAATTTGCCCAAGATTACACAGCCTTATAACAGAATCAGGATTCATGCCCAGATGATATCCAGAGCCCTAACTCAACCTCAATGTTTTGATCAATAATCATCATACTTTGTCTCCCAGGAAGCATCCCATTGCCTGTGAGTAATTAGTACTTAGTAGTTAGCATAAGGCTGAAATGGAACCCTATAAGAGAAGCTATAGAATTCTGTGCTTTGGAATTCCAAAACTATGTTTGAATTCTAGTTTTATCATATGCTGGATGACCTTAATTTCTCTGAACATTTTCTGATATACAATGTAGGGATAAAATAGCATCTACCCATAGAGTTGTCATGAAGCATAAAGATAATATTGAGTGCCACAAAAGGAGGCATGAGAAGCACTCGAAATCCTTTAAGAAAATGTTCAAGCACTTTGGATATTGGAAGGTATTTATAGATACAGAACCCATTTTGACTTCAGCCACCTCATCACCTACTTCGAAGAAGCCTCTGGAGTCTAAGATATGCTAATTCAGAATTGGAGGCATTTAAACATTCAAGTGCATTTTCATGGAAGAGTGAATTCTTAGGGGTCACCTATTTTCCCTATACAATCACTAGGAAAAGGAGTGGACAAATGCTGTACAAAACCATGGAGTATGCTAGGACTATTCACTCTGAAGAGAGGATAAGCTTTCTCTCTGATGGGAGCAAACTGAATATTAAAATGCCTTCTGTTTTGTGTACCATTCATTGGTTGTATAATGATCTTCAATACCTCAGGATCACTGTGTTGGCACCAGAACAGCTCCACAAGGGAGATTAGCAAGACTATTTTGTACTTTAATTGATTCCTTGAAACACTTCCTAGATAAGACCATTATTTGCATTTTCCTGATGGCTAATCCAAAAGTAGAACTTCTAATAGTTTGGATAAGACACACAATGAGTTTGTGGCAATGAGCAGTAAAAAGAAAAAAGAGTCACAATACTTGCTCATGTTTTTGTCAGTGCTAAACTTCTTTCTCTTCCAAATAATTGTGCCTTTATAAATAATAAATATTCATGCTCATGGACCTGCAATTTCAGAGTTTGACAAAAATGTAACCAAACCTACATGGAAACAGCTTATAGATAATTTATGCTCATAACCCATCATACATGCTCAATGCAATGGTACATGCCTGTGATCCCAGTGACTCAGGAAACAGAGGCTGGAGGATCATGAGTTCAAAGCCAGAGGCAGCGTGCTCAATTTAGTAAGACCTTGTTTCAAAATAAAACTTAAAAATGGGCTGGGATGCAGCTCTGTGGTAGTGTACTTGCCTACTATGTACAAGGGCCTGGGTTCAACCTCTAGTAACACACACACACACACACACACACACACACACACACAAATTCATCATACTAAAATCTAGAATCATACAGTACAGGTGGAATCTAAATCAGAAGCAAAACTAACTTTTATTTATTTTTCTGGCTTGTTTTTAATAGGAAGAGGACCCATATACTCCACAAGACACTGGTGGAGGGAACTTTGCTTGAAAGCTGCTGCTGAGAAAATACCAAGTCCTAGCTAAGCAGACCATTTTGTGGCCGTGGCCTTGGTCCAGATCCTTCTTCCACAGAGCTGCTCCAATGCTCTCCACCAAAATTCAGTTAGGGTCTTTCTGAGTGATCCCACACCCACACTGAGGATCAAGGTTCCTAGACTGACCACACCCCAATGCTGCCTATTCTCTAGTTGACCACACAACCACACTCAGGTCACTGGGAGGAGAGGAGGTCCGCGAGTACCACCCTCTGTTCCCTTCCTCTGGGAGCAGAGCATGTATTTTCAGAGAGGCTGCTGCCCCCAGCCTTCTAAATCACTCTCAGGACCTCACTTCACTTCACATAGCCTTCTTTTCTACCCCTTCTGGCCCTGAGAGAAGGAAGCCATACTCCACACTGCTCTGTCCTGCTCCCTCCCATCCTCCTGCTCAGGAGTCCAGCCTTCTCTGGATGTCCATGGGGATGCTGATGGCAGTAGAAAAGCTGGGCCCCTGCTGTTACCTGAGTGAGTATTTTCAGGGCAAGAGAAAGCATAGTACAGGTAGCAGGCAGTCAAGCCCTGAGGTGGCAACACATGGACTTTGGAAATCAGCTGGGGCGAGGATCGCCTATCCCAGAAGGGAATTTCCTTTGGAGATCATGCAACACTGAAAAGTTTCACACATAATGCACCAACAGCCCAGGACTACCAAGACATCACTCTATGAGGAGGCTGCTATGGTACTATGGGACTTGACTCTGAGAACACACCCATGTACCTCTGAGGTACATGACTAGCCCTTGTTGTTTTTAGGTGCTGTTGAGTTGGGTCTGACTCATAGTGACACTATACAACAGAACAAAACACTCCCCGATACTGTGCCAGGCACATGAACTTTTTTATATTTAAGCCCATTGTTGAAGTCACTGCAACAATCTATCTAGTTGAGGGTCTTCCTTTTATTCACTGACCTGCCATTATCCCAAATATGATGTCCTTCTCCTGCGACTGGTCTCTCCTGATGACGTGTCCAAAATATGTAATATACAGTTTAGCCATCCTTGCTTCCAAGGAGCACTCTAGTTGCACTTCTTCTAGAATGGATCCGTTGGTTCTTTTGACAGTCTGTGGTATATTCACTATTCATCTCTAGCACTGTAATTCAAAAGCATTAATTCTTTTCCTTTGTCCCTTCTTCAATGTTCAGCTTTCATAAGCATATGAAACAACTGAGAATACTATGGCATGAGTCAGGTGCACCTTCATCTTCAGTGTGACATCTTTACTTTTCAACACTTTAAACAGGTCTTTTGTAATAGCTTTTCACAAGACAATGCATCTTTGGATTTCTTGACTGCTGCTTCCATGGGTGTTGACTGTAGAACCAAGTAAAGTAAAATCTTGGACAATCTCAATCTTTTCTCCATTTATCATAAAGTTGCCTACTGATCCAGCTGTAAGGATTTTTGTTTTCTTAATGGTGAGGCCTTACAACGTAGGTTTTAGTAATACAGAATCCAGAGCCAACAGTTTAGGGTTCAAGTCTTTATTTGCCTCTGGGGAAGTTATTTCCACAAATAACTTCTCCTAGCCTAAGTTTTCTTATCTCTGAAATAAGGAATAACAATACTACTTATCTTTATTGGGCAAGTATGAAAATCAAATGACATAAAGTGTGTAAACTTCTTGACATGGAGTCTGGTAGACAATAGTACCCAATAAATTGATTATTACTGTTATTTCAAGGCACTGTGTATACATTATTTCTGATCTTTTAAATGATCCTTTCAAATACGTGATACTAACTCCCTTGTGCTGATAGCACAGCGTGGGCTCAGACCAGACAGGTGATGCACTCCAAATTAAACTACTACTGGCAGGATCAGATCTTTCTGGTCTTAGAGCTTAGGTACTTTGTTTAGTAAAACTGCATTCTTCCTCAGTCACTGTGGCCCCTGCACAAACCAATATGTTGGCCAAAATGTTAAAGCAACTCCATCCTACATCCATTTCCCTCACTGATCCAGTATTAGCTCTAAGGACATATTCCAGCAAGGCTCATCGCCTACACAAAGGAATGTCCAAATGGATGTGTTTACAGAATGCCTCTCAGTATAGAAACTGGCCACTCTGATGGGCATATTTTAGCAGGAAACGAGGTAGCTTGCTTTCCAAAATGCTTGCTCCTGCATCTCATAACCAAAGGAAAAGAGCCGCAACATTTTTTTTTATTGGCCCATAACCTTTTAGTTATGTGAGTTTGGCATGAAATGACAGCTGTTAACACAGCAGGGCACCTCCTGGCATTCCAGTGATGGCTATATTAGTGCCACCACAGGGCCCAGGCCTGCCATAAGCCTTTTGTGAATCAAAGTGTCTCTAATTTCCCCCTTATAAAAACTACAAGATGGTAGCCAGGCTGTGCTTTTCAATTTATATTGTTCTGCCATGTGGCAGCAGGACTGTGAATTTCAAATGCCTACTGAGATTTAGTCCTGCAACTGCATCAATGGGCCCAATGCCTCCATGGGGAGAAGGATTCGAAGTCACTTTAACTGTTTCTTTTTTTTTTTTTTAACAGGAAAATCTGATGGCAGTAAATCCTGAAGACTGAAGATAAAGTCAGTTGAGGATTCTCATTAAATACTAATTCCCCCCTTTCCCCTGTGCTCTCCTCACTTTCTCATACATTATATAAATCTTATCTACATGCCTCAGAATAGGACTAAAACATGCATCTTACTGCCCTCCATAGATGCTGGCCATGAAAGGCAGAGATAGTGGGGAAAAGATAGAGGAAAAACAACTGGAGGCGGGTTGGTGGTGGCTTCATAAATAATTCATGATCTGTCCCTTCAAACCAAGGTTTCCTCCCAACCTTTTTTCTTTTTTTCTTTTTTTTTTTTTTTTCCTGGTACCAGGGGGTTAAACCAGGGCCTCACACATGCTAGGCAAGTGTTCTAACACAGAGCAGCACCCCCAACCCCTACATACATCTATTTATTTATTTATTCATTTATTTATTTATTTTGAGACAGGGTCTCACTAAGTTACACAGGCTGCTTTGGGCCTTGAACTCAATCCCCCTGCTTCTGCCTCCAAGGCTGTGAGATTACAGGCCTCTGCCAGCTCACCCAGCCCTCCTATTTTTCTCAACCAATGTTGCTGCAATTTGAAATATCTGGGCTTAACGCAATGAAACCAAATCCTTGACGTGGCCTCCCAGTGCCACTCACGCCATTGCTAGGTCATGGCTTCTTCCATTACAGTGTCTTTCAGCCTTCACTTCCCCTCCCGCTGCCATCACTCAAACAGAGTCTGTATAGTGTGGGTTTTTATGGGCAAGTAAATGAGAATTCAACTTGCAAGACAGAAAAATAGGGGTTCAAACACTGGACCAGACACTCGCTTGCTGTGTCACCTTGGACAGGTTACTTAACACAGCCAAGCCTCATCTTGAAAATAAGGATAATAAGTAACTAGTTAAGATATTTCACTCAAGTGCTCATGTTATGTTTTAGCTATTTGCATTATCAATTTCTTCCTTCTTTGCTCTATACCCTTCTTTCAGCTTTTAAAAGTAATCAGTAATAAGAACATCCATTTCAAAACTAAACAAAGTACCAGAGAAATACCAAAAACTTTGGCCTCTCATTCAAGGCCTTTTACTGTTAGGCCCTGAGATGCCATCCAAATATACATTTCCCACCACAGTACCTTGATAGTTGTCACTGAACTACATAAACACATATCCCCCAGGTCATTACTGTTCACTGGTCATACCCTTCTTTTTCCTCTCATCTCTCAGCTCCTTCTGTCATCACGTCATCGTCATCCAAACCTACACACTTCTTTTTTTTTTTTTTTAATTAGTATTGGAGTTGGACTCAGGGCTCTGTGCATTCTAGGTAAGTGCTCTACCAATGAGCAACAACCCCCAGCACCTTTTGTATACTTAATTTTGGGATAGGGTCTCATTAATTTGTGCAGGCTGCCTCTGGCCCCAAACTCTCAACCCTGCTGCCGCAGCCTCCTAAGTAACCGGGATCATAGGTACACACCATGGTGCCCCGCACATACACACACTTCAAAGTCTACTTCAAATCCAGCGTCCTTTAAAAACATCCTTTTCTATCTGACCCTAACCTAGTCTCTCTTTTCCACCAAATCATGTAGTCAAACACTATTTCCTGAGTTATTTATGCTACAAATCACACACTGCCAACCTTGAACTCCTTCTTTCACAAATTTGTGTCCTATTTTTGTAATTAAGTGAGGATGTCCTTTGATTCCAAGCCAAGGGACCACCTTACAGATGAAACTGCCTTCAAGTAAAGCCTTTTGATGTTTTAGTAACTCATTCCTTTTGGATGCAGTCCAAATGTATGCATCTTACATGACACTTACATTGATAAATTTTGGTAGAAGCTGCTTTCAAACAATGTGAATTTGGACCCAGAGAGAAGTGAGAAAACCTGTGTCCTCAATCCTGGCTTGGTAGTGGATGAAGTGAAGCCAACGGGGCTTTACTCTCAGGAAGAGGTTCTTGTTCAATGGGTTCTTCTCCCAGATGCCTGAGGCTTGCTGCTGGAAACAGGGAAGGGGTTCTCTGG
Source organism: Pedetes capensis (assembly GCA_007922755.1). Classification (NCBI taxonomy): domain Eukaryota; kingdom Metazoa; phylum Chordata; class Mammalia; order Rodentia; family Pedetidae; genus Pedetes; species Pedetes capensis. The sequence continues at coordinate 15,110 of VMDO01015138.1, read as the reverse complement.
GCTCTGGCCACATGTCCATGGATAGACAGAATCCTTATCTCATGGGGGAGAAACCAAGAGCCATTATTCACCTCACTCTTGAGGGATTAAGAAGAGCGAGCTGCATCTCAGATGACATCCATGAGCTCCCATAGGATTCTTGTTCCTAATCATGGAATTCAGACCCCCAAACAAGCTACTCCAATGCAGCTATTATAGATACAGTGAATTGTGATGAAGGAAGAATAAAAAAGGTACCAGTGGGTGAATGGATTTCATTTTACAGGAGATGAATCATCCCCACCTCCATGTCCGTCCATCCTTACTAATAAATCAGCTGTTTTGCTCAGCCACATTGAACAACAGTTGCATATTTGTCCCAATCCATTTCACAAATAAAGTCAAGTTCCTCATACCTAGAAACCAGAAGGGAGAAAACTCAAAACCTGAGGTGTCTCAGCATGTCAGTGCCAGACAGTAAAGGAAATGTCAGAAACTGTGTCATAGTGGCAGCAAAGGGACAATACAAGAAGTTGATTGAGAGATACAGATGCCAAAAAGCAAGAACTAAGTACCACCATCCAAGCGTTGGTTTTCTAGACCTTACATATTTAAGTCACTTGCCATATGTCTTTTCAGAATGCTCTGAAAAATAAGTTGGTTTCTCATACTTGAGCCTGCTAAAATGCGGTTTAGAGAGAGTGTAGTTAGGCAGGGGAAAGAAGGAATGGTCTTCTAGTTAGTGTGTGTGAGGTTTCACTTGACTCCTATTAATGGTAATGAGGGTGATCTACAAAAACCTCTGTGTGCTGAAATGAAAATATGTGCTTTTGTATGAAGATTTTCTGTTACACTGTTGATAACTCATTGTGCAATGTGATCAACTTACACTATAATAATGGCACTTATACATCACACTTTGAAGATGCTTTTTATTGACTTAATGTGAATATTATTGCTATCGTTTATTATGGAGAAGTATCTTATAATAATTGAAATACAATATAGTGTCATTAATCATCCTGAATACAAAATGTTAACTTTAAACTGGTCACACTATATTAAATGCTCCTCTAACCATGGAGCAATTTGGTTTTCCAGTCTGTAAAAAGCTGGATGCTTAGGATTTAGTGTGACTAGCACTTAGAACACATTTCTCTATTAGATTTCTCAATAGCTTTAATGAAATAAGCAATATTATTTTGTTTCAGTATATTCTCCCTTCCACGTGTCCTTATTGGACAAAATGATGACCCAAAGTCATTTTCGGACAACCAGGGAATGGGACTGTTTTCCCTTTGCCCTTCTCTGTCCATTGACCTTGTTATCTAGCTAACAATCTACCCATATTTTCAATATCTGACTCACTGGAACTTTAAATTTGAAAAGAAATTTCCAACAAAAATCCACTGAAAATTAAATTGAAAAGATGATCACAGATCCCTGCCCACATGTCCTTCTGTTGTGCACTGTCCCCAAAGTCCCATTTGTTACAAGTAATGACTTAGGTTGAGATTAGATTTTATAGGTCAAATTATTTTGGGGGGGAGGTCTTATGTTTCTTTTTACACAGAAGAACATAATTAATAACAAAAATTGCTTGTAACTTGCATATTAAAGATATAGATAGAAACATTTTCCTTTTTCTTTTTGACCTGAGCAATAAAACAAAGGAAGAGTTGTTGTGTGTTTTCGGATATAATATTAACTTTGTAGTGAAGGAAAATTTAAGTTCATCATTAGCATGTCTCGTATACCAGAAAATATTTCTTTGGCGTCTAACAATTTATATTATTAAGTAGTTGAACTTTAAGAAGCTGCTTTTCCTTTATCTTAGTCATCTATAAAAATAACTCACTGGGTGGTATTTTCATATTTTAAAAATTTATACTATAATTCTATTTTTGGAACAGTCTTTTTTTAAATTATAGAAGTAATATATGCTCGTAATAGATAATCTACAAAATACAAAGATGAAATTAAGACTCTTAAAATGCCCCAAGGCAATATTTTCAAAAGCCTTTGTAGCCATTTTGAATGATACAGAGAGATGTTAAAACACTCATTGGAGACCCTTTGCCTTCCTTTTCATTGGACATAAATGGATAAGTAACTTAGGATCTTTTGCCAGTTAGGTAACACAGTGATTCTATGTCATTTCAAATTCAACTTTTGTCAGTAGCATTTCTCTTCATAGGCACATTTATTTTTGACCACTTTGCAAAGAGATTAAAATGAGAATGTATGAAGAGTCCCAGAAGGTAGTCTGCTTTGAAAAGCTGTTTACTTGCCTTGGGCATGGTTTGGGAGGGTAAAGGTCAAGGATGAGTCATGAGAAAGCCCCACGGGCTGTCCATTCAGACGTGCTCAATACTCTTTCATCTTGCTCTGTTTTTGTTGACACCAGCTGTGTCTACCTTAATCCTCACTGTGCCTTTACATCTTTTTTCTTAATAATCTATAAGCAAACCCTGGAAAAGAGGCATGTGCTGACTAGAAAGTGATGGTTGGGGAGCAGGTGATGGAAAGAAAAGGCAAAAGGAAAAGAAGCATAATGGGTATCGAATTCCTTTTAGTAAAATGTCAGAGAATCCAACAGCATATTTGACTCAGAGCATAATTGGAAGTTGATTCTCAAACATTACCCAATCCCTAAAAGAAAGGAGTGCTAATATGCTAAATTTTTTCCAAAAATGGCAAAATGCTTCCCACAAATAATTTTTTAAGTGCAATAGATGTCAAATACATTTCATGATTTCGGTGCTTTTAGGAATCAGAAATGTTAAATAGAAGTAGCATAAATGATGTTGTGTAATGATTGTATTTTGTATGTATGTTCCAACAAATAGCACTATGTAAGATGCTCTGCCTTAATCACATTCTTTCCTAAAATGTAAATGTAGAGTTAAAATAGGGGTTAAATAGATTTCTGAACCCCTAGGTGTGTGGAGAAAGGGAAGCAAGTAAAGGAAGGAAAATCAGTGCATCATGGTCAAATTTCTTGGTGAAAGGAATACATGAATGCACTGACAAGATAAGAAGGAAGACCTAAAAGAGAAAGGAAAGCAAGAACAAAAAGCAACAAGAGACTTGGAAACACTGTGATGGGCTGCTCTCTGAAAAATCCAATTAGAACCACATTAGCTGTTCAGAGTCCATCTTGGTACATTCATGGATGGATGCTGCCTGATGGCAGTTCCACCTGTGGGAGACAGCAGGTTTAGAACCCTGGGTTAGGGTTCACAGAAAACGCGGTGCTGATGCTGTGATCTAGGAGGGAAAACCATGGGCAACAAAAACATCAAAGGCAGAGACTACCCTAGCAACATCTAGGGAATTTTCACCATATTATTACTTCATTTCTCTCGCAAAGGAGAAAAAAACTCTTTAACATAAACCACAAAGTGGGGTGGAGTGGGGTGGGGTGGGGAATGGAAGGCAGGGCCGCCTCTCCAGAGAGACAGGAGCCCAGGCTGGATGTGATGGCTAAGGCTGATGCTGAGTGCCCTGCAGTAACCCCTGGCAACGGTCATTCCCAGAACAGCTGTCAAGCAGTGACTTAAATGGATGACCCAAGTGCTGGGTTTATTTTTATTTGGTTGCTTGTTTTGTAACCTTGATGTGTGGCTTTGAACACCTAGGGGCTCTCTTTTTTGGAAGAAATAAGCTTGGCATATATTAGGCTCAGAAAGCACCTTATCTTAAATATCCAAGAGAAACAACTTCAGTGCCACAAGCACCAAAGAACTGCTAAATATATTACCCTTAAAAGCCCAAATCCCAAAATTTAGTACACATCTTATACAAGTACTATCATTCTAATTAATGCTCTCTGCCAATTTTAATAAAATAGTGCTGCAAGCACCATTTCTCTGCTCTTAGCCTAGTGGAGTCAGACTACCTGGATCTGAACCGTGACTTGTCTACCATTTATTATAATTTAAGGCAACCATGGATCCTCCTTACACCTCAGTTTGTACACCTACATCATGAAGAGTGATAGTAGGACATACTTGCTAGCATTGCTGTGAGAAGTGAAAGGGTTTAGTGCTGGTGAGGCACTTAGCCTGCTGTATGGCTTGTGATTAGTGTCCAGTACAAATTGTTGTTGTTGTTAGGTGCCGTCGAGTCGGTATCCGACTCATAGCGATCCTCATAGGGTTTTCGATAGCTGAGTGCTTCAGGATTGCCTTGGGAGTGGATTGCCAGGCCCTTCTCCCATTTTTGTGGTGCTGGGAATTGAACTCGGGTCCTCAGAGACTGCAGCGCAGCACTCTACCCACTGAGCTAAATCCCAGCCCCCAGTACAAGTTAGCTGCCCATTATTACCACATCTTAGTAAATACAGAATGTTGTCAACTGTGTGATGATCATTATTTTATGTTATCACTAAGAAAAAAAAATTGATGCCGATATACTATAAAACAGTGCTTTGTGGTAGTTCTTCATTTTATACTTTTGCAAAAGTTCTTCTAAATGTAGCAGATGTGTATTTCACCATATATCACTCTTGTGCATACATTAAAGGGCCCTGTAAGTTAAATGATTTAATATATTCCTAAAACTCCTTATCATTAGGGCCCAATTTTCTAGATTCCTTTTTAGAGTTATCAAAGCTCTGCACTAAGATAACCACGCAATACAGCTGATCATGCAAAGCTGGGTTTATTAAGCTTGCTGAGCAAGAGAAAGCACCACTTTGGCAAAGCCTCAGCGTTCTCAAAGGGGAGGTAGGAGGGGCGTGTCATGCTCCACCAGTTGTAGGCGTGGTCACAAAGTGGTCTGGAGCAGAGTTAATAAAAGAGTCTGGACAGGGACAGGGCAGAATGTATAATGAGAAAAGCTTCGGCAAGTCATTGGTCTTATCTTAGAACATATGGGGCTGATATCAAAACTCTTTAAACTGAATTTGCTGTGCATGTCATGGTTCAGATAGTTTATCTGCGTTGCAAATCCTGTACTACAGTTTTGCAAGTTATGATTTCTGCTACAATTCTGGCCCACTGTCATCAGCATCCACATTTTTCCATCCAACACCATGATCCATGCCATAAAGAGGGGCTATGTGGCCCTCCTATGGCCTCCAGATTTGCTTTGCAATACCTGGGCCCCCTTTGGAGAGTTTGCATGCCTGTTTGTAGAACTGACAACTACATTACAACAGCTCCTTGACTGATGGCGATTTCAATATGCCACCTGATTTCAGGATGGACAAAATGTGGGAAACTTGTGCAACTCAGAATCACAGAAATACTGTAATAATTTGATGAAAATAAAATTCAAATCTCATCTTGGAGAGTGGAACCAATCATATGTTCAAACGCAGATTAGAGAATTAGCCAATCCTGGGAGATAAGCAAAATGATGTGTCATAAAACTATTGAACAGTATATTTACCCACTTGTAGACAGGCCCTTCTGACCCCTCTCTAGGTGTAAAGCAAGGAAGAGATGATTGTTCTAGTTCTTATAATTTTAGCATTTATTTTACTTCGCCAACTTAGAACATTCACTACTTTTTCAAGTCTTTTTTCTACAGGGAACTTACCTTGTCTCAGGAGAAATAACCCAAACCATATAAACAAGAAATGCTTAAAGTGCTTTACTTATGGAATTGCTATGCCATAGGATGAAATTAGAAAAGATTAAGGATATTCAAGGGTACATTTTTTGAAATATATTTTTATTTTTCATTGACCCTTACTAATTGTACATATTTATTCAGAGGTTTTAGAGGTATGTTTTTAATTTAATTTTTTTTATTTGGATGAATTTGAACATGGCTCCATTGTAATTTGCCCAATAGCAGTTACCAAAAACCAAGTCCAAGAGCAAGCAATCTGTCAGAACCCTGACCTTTAGACTCACTGTTCTCCAAGAAATGGTGAGTAGGTACTTATGCGTGTGTCCATTCTTGTGCTAGGAGAAGATACAGAGGGAGAGAATTGGAAATCCAGTTATACTGTCAATATTGTGCTTTGCTCTGAATGATTACCCCAGATGTCAGGTTTACAGATAGTAGCTAAATGACTGTGTACCTAGAATGGGTCAGGGAAGAAACTCAGGGTAATTGAACCCTAGAAGTCCTATAGGGTGAACAGATGCAGGGACTCCATCCCCTCCCATGCCTGATGTTTTTGTTGTTGTTGTTAGGTGCCATCGAGTTGGTATGTGACTCATAGTGACCCTCATAGGGTTGTCAATAGCTGAATGTTTCAGAATTGCCTTGGGAGTGGATTGCCAGGCCCTTCTCCCATTTTTGTAGTGTTGGGAATTGAATTCAGGACCTCAGAGACTGCAGCGCAGCACTCTACCAACTGAGCTAAATCCCAGCCCCCCATGCCTGATTGTTGTTGTTGTTAGGTGCCCTCGAATCAGTATCCGACTCATAGCGACCCTCATAGGTTTTCAATGGCTGAGTGCTTCGGGATTGCCTTGGGAGTGGATTGCCAGGCCTTTCTCCCATTTTTGCGGTGCTGGGAATTGAACTTGGGGCCTCAGAGACTGCAATGCAGCACTCTACCCACTGAGCTAAATCCCAGCCCCATGCCTGATAGTAATTCAAATTAAAATATACTAAGTTAGACAATAAGTTTTGATTTCTCCAACGACATTCTGACCTATCCATGACTATTTTGACACATTTTTTGCAATACAAAAAAAAATGGGTATTTTTTTTTCTTTTTTCTTTTTTAACAAAAGAAATATGAGTACCCCTCCATCACTAATGTCCTGAGCATATGCTTTGTCTGCCTGCTGGGTAATCCTCACTGGGTGGCATCTCAGTTTGCTTCTGAATCAGGAAATGCTTTTGGCTTTGGGCTGTGCAGTATGCAGACATTGGAATAACATTGTGAACTTTTTTGTGTTCATTTCTGAGCGAAACCTCTCCCCTGCCCCTTTCCTAACCCAGTGTCAAATGGGTTGTTTCTCAAAGTACAATTCAGATTTTCTTTACTGCAGATTATTCACTCTGTTGGGTTTCTTTATCTGAAATTATCCTGGGGAACCTTTGTGTTTGAAGCACAAAATGATATGAAAAGTCAAGTTTAAAAAAAATAAAATAAAAAGACAAACCTAAAAGCTGAAGGCGAGTGTTGGAAGCAGAAAAATCATTCCTTGAACTCCCCAGGAGTTGATCAAAGAGACAGCCATAAATTGCAACAAAGGCAGAGCTCTACTCTGCTCTGAAAGCCAGCCAGAAACACTGGAAATGTTTCATTATTTATTTCATTAATTCTGTGATAGCAATCTCTACTGACAAGATTTGCAAATCTAATCATTTATTAATGAAACGTGTCTAGAAGACTGTGCCCAACATCTTCCTTAGGTCCCAGCCTCTGTGTGGCTAAAGCCCTTTGCTAGCTGCAGGAGTGTTGTCTTGCCACAATGCGACATTGGAATTCCCAGGATCCTCACCAGAGAGTCATCTGTCTCTGAGCTCACGGTCATATTCAAAGATGGCTGCCATGCATAGCCCTGTACCAAGGACCAGCATGAAGGCCACTTTTCAGGATGCCTACAACAAATGGAATTCCTAGTAATTTGTAGAGAACATTCTCTGAGGATCCCAACATGGTATATGTGATTTTAAGTCATGGTAGAGACAGGAACAAATAATTTAAGCCGTATTTGCATTATTGTTACTCACCCTGATACAGATAAGGTTAACCTGAAACTTGACTAAGACATTGATTTTTTTTTTTCCTGGAAATTTCTCTGTGGTTTCAGATATTTCCAAAATCCTAGCCTGTTTCCTTGGCGACCATCTAAGCTTTATTCCCTATGAACCAATGTGGCATGATTCATCAGTAAACAGCAAAGCAGCAGCTATCCAACTTAAACCTTCCTAAAGATTTCCTGGAAAGTGGTCCCTACTCTGAGCTGTTTCACAAGCTCTGTTGTTGATATTTCACAGAGCGCGGCTAAAAGAATAATAAAAGTCCCATAACCATGTGCATGGGGAAGAACAGCATTTACGGAGATAATGAAATGCAGAAATGAAAACCCCTCAGCAAAGCCCCTTTAGATGTGCCTAAGCTCTGTTCATTAATCTGTGATAATTAGACTTATTTGCAGAGGTTAACAGCAGTGGCACATGGTAATTAAGCACTCCATCTCTACCACAGGGACCCACAATGCTTCTCATGTGACACATGTCCAGTGTACAGGACATGTTATGTTTATTTTACAGCTCTGATTCCCCACAGGAGAAAAGTTGTATTCTACATGGGATTTTAGTTATAAACTCTAAATTGAGAGTGACCTAAGGTTAGAATAGTCACCTCCATCACTGACTGGCTGTATGACCTTGGGTAAATTGAAGTCTTTTGCCTCAGTTTCCCCATCTGTAAAATGCGATGGTGTTGTGATAATTTAATAATAATGACCATCATAATAACTAACATTCATCGAACACTCACAATATGCCATGTGCTGTTTAAAGCCCTTTATCGATTCCCCTTACATCTCATCCTCCAGATAAGGACATTAGAACACAAGAGATTGAATAGCTTGCTCAAGACCAAGCTTTAGAAGCAAGTAATTTAATTCACTTTGAAACACCCCAAGTCTCTTCAGAACAAACTTCCCAAAAGTGGGCACAGATTCACTCTTTGGAAAATATATTTCCTCCTTTCCTCTAGAATGAAAATAATATTTATGCCTTGAAACAACTTCATCCTTGGCAATAGTCATAATTTGGGCTTAGGTATAGTGGCAGAATCCTATCTATGAAGGAATCTGTTAATAAACAATTACAGAATGCAGAAAGGAGAAGTTCCACCTCTCTAGTTTTAGAGATTACAAAGCTCTTAGTACAATGCTTGGTGCTCAGTAAACAATGTTGTTGTTGTTAGGTGCCGAGTTCATGTCTGACTCGGAGCAACCCTATGTACAACAGGCAAAACACTGTTGTCAGTGCTTCTCTGCTACTCATAGGGTTTCCAATGGTGGACTGATTTTTGGGAGTGGGTTGCCGGGTCCATCTCCCAACATTCAACAGTAGCCGTCATTATTATAGAAGTATATGTACAGAAGAGATGTACATATAGAAACTATATTTTTCACTGCACACATGTGCATGAATCTGTACATTTAATATTCCCCATTATTCGTGAAGGATATTTTTCAACTCCTTCAGTGGATGTCTCCAACCACAGATAGTATGGAATATACATTATGTTTTTTTCTTATACATACAGTATAATATAAATATGTTGGACGAAGGGATGATTCACGTCCCAGTGGACAAAGCAGTATGATGTGACATTTCATCATGCTACTTGGAACAACACGCAATTTAAAACTTCTGAATTGTTCATTTCCAGGATTTCCCATTTTATATTTTCAAATCACAACTGACCACAAGTAACCAAAACCTTGGAAATCAAACCTTAATAGAAGCAGGGACTACTATATTCCAGATTATAGTCAGCCCTAAATTTATCTATACGCAGTGGGATTTTGATCCATTTCAATCAAAAAGGAGCTAGGTAGTTTATGGTATTAAAAAGGAGGAAGAAAGGTGAAAGGAAGGAATAAAGGAAAGGACAAAGGAAGGAAACTAAAAAAAGCAATCAAAAACTCCCCCAAGTCCAGCCCTTGAAGCTTGAAAAGCTTTATCCAAAAGACCTCAGTTCATAAGCAGGAGAGAGTATTTTGCCTATAGGATATATATAAGATGTTGCCAGACAAAATTACAAAGTCATAATGAAATATAGCTGCCTTGCTTCAATGCAGCGTTCATTTTTAACCAGTATCCCAGGATAGCATCCCATTTTCCCATTGCTCTTTATGCATGTTCTAGTTGAAGCCATGCTCATGTTTCTCACACACTGTAGAGTAAGGGTCTCAGCAGAGAAATGAAAGCCCATGACTGAGCTTGGCCAATTTTCCACGAACAGCTGGTACATTCATTAGCAGTTCCTAACTCCTCTCCTCACACAAGCATGCAAGTGGGCAGGATGGCACTTGTTTTTGCAAATCTTCCTTTTCCTTTTTTGGGAGGGAGGGGAAGGAGGTAGGATTGGTGTTTGTGGTGGAGCTTTTGAAAGACAAACACTGACACTTTTCACAAAGAAAGCAAAAATCCCTGGCAGCACCAGTCGAGAATTGTAGGAGCTCTAAGGAGCAAGCTGGGAAGATCCACCAGGCCTCATTCACATGGGAAATCATTCCTGAACCTTCCGGTGGCTGACTAGAGCAGAAGGAGACCTCCAGCTGACTGCTGGTTTGCTCACAGTTCCCCTATGTCAGTTTTAATCTGAATTTCCCCTGAAAGGTCAATCATTAACTCCTAGCATACTGACACTGCTATGATGTAAAACAACAGCAACGCCAAAGCCAACACAGCTCTGGTTACTCCAGGTTTTGGGGAGGAGAAAAGTAGTTTTCTGAAGTGGGCTAACTGGCAACAAGTAACATGTTTTTTGGAGGGTGTTCCATTCATACATCAAAAAGAGACACAATTTAACCAGGGGATTGCTTAGGAGAAGGTACTCTCACATCACCATTCTGTGGTATCAATGAACTTGAACCTACAGGAGGCCATTGTCTGGGAACCAACTCGTCCATGAGGTGCAACAGATCAGACCAAAATGGCATCACTCATGCTGAAGTTTCACCCCACCAAGCCAAGACTAAGTTGCATATCTGACCGTCCAACAAATCAGGAGAGAGGAAGATAACCAAATCCCCAAATAGGCCAGTTTCAACTTGCATGATAAGGAAGCGCTGTCTGCTTGGACTTTATAAGGAAACTAAGAAATGACCCATCAGCCTTTGTTCTCTGTTTCTGCTCTCTTCAACTCTTTTCTGCATTAGAAAGGGAAACTCCTCTGCTAGGCTCATGGCAACACTCATTCTGTCTTGTAGAATAAAGTGTTGCTTGATTTTAGAATCACAAATAAAAGCTAATTCAGATCTTTATATTTAATTTGCTGTAATTTAGTCTTTTGGCAAACTCCATGCAGTGGAACACTTTAAAACACATGTGTAAATTTCTTCAAATTTTCCAGTTTCTACCACATGAAGTATTCTTTTTATTTTCCTTTCATTAACTGAACCAGACAGAATATGAATTTTTGCCTTTACCTGCTCCTCTAACCCTTCTCATCTAGGAATCTTTTAACTTAAAGATTCCTTTTCTTCTAGTTTATGATACTGGATCTGATGATGCAAAATGAAATATCTTCATACATTGAGCCTCCCACAGATAAAGTTCAAAGTGAGATTATGAAAGTAGTTGTGTGTCTTGAAACTAAGGGAAACTAAGCTGGAACGACAAAGATTGAAGGAGATGGAAAAAGATTCCTCTTGTTAAAGTAAATTAATTAGCTGGATTTATATGAGGAGACAGAAGGGAAGAAGGCAGGCTGTGTCCCATATTAATAACTCCCTTGGGAGAAGCCAGATTGGATTGAAAGCAAAAGACGAGGAGGGAGGGGCCACCAAGCTACCCAGGAAGAGAAGGAGCCTTGGTTTTCCTCTCTTTGCACTCTGTTACCCCTACAGACACAAGCACACATCCTCATCCTGACATGAAAATGATGTCATCTTTCTTTTTGACTCAACAACCAGACTGCATTAATCCCCTGCAGCGTGAGGGCCAGCAGGAGTCTGCTTAAGGGACTTGGGGCCTGTGAATAAATGATGACCCAGTGGTTAGGGGCAGCAGCCTAGATACATTCAGGATGCATTAAAGCAATTAGCTCGAAGAGCAGTGAGAGCACAATATCCAATCCCTAAGAAGGACCAGGCTATGCCTGGAACAGGGTGAGGAACTCTATGGCCTCTGGCTGGTAAGAGCCACTTAGCAAAATGGCTGCACAGGAAAGGAGTATAGAGTCTTACCTTCTTGGCCTGTTACATACTAGCACCATTTAGGGGTATGTCAAGAGCATGGAATTTCAGATCACTGATTTTTCTCCAAATCAGTGCACTAGAATCAGCCTTCTCATGGTTTGCAAACCATGACTGGTACTGTCTGGTTGAATATGGCCCACAAATGCTTCCTGCTTGGCCCAATCATCCATTTTGGCCAATATTTTTAAAAATCAAGACACTTCACAAAAAGATGGATTTCTAGATTGTCCTGAAAATAGAGCAAGTCTAGTAATGTGCATTGGCATTCCTGCATGATATCAATTGATATGCTAAAGCTAAATACCAGTGTTCCTCTTGAGTCAGCCATATATTGTCCAGTTTACCACTCCCTGTTACCTTTCTCCCTTCCCACTTACTCGTTACTTCACTCATTTATATCTACTTAGGCCCCTGTATGGCATTTGAGTTTTTGACCTCTACTTTAAATAGCTTCTGGATTAGGTTCAACCAGAAATATCAGGTTAAGTTCTACAGCTGCCAAGCACATTTTGCACATGGACTCTTCTCAGTTCTTGCTTCTAATGTTGCATGGGGGCCTGCTGTAAACATGGCCACTACTCTTTGGGAGGCTTCTACCTTCACAGATGCAGAGAGGCAGCTCTAGAAATATGCACACTCAGCTGTTTCAACCTGGTCAGGAATATTGGCCATAAAATAGCTATGAGAACAAAGGGGTATCTGAACAGGATTTTAAATTCAGCAGGTTTGGGCACTGTTGATGCCCACAAGAATAAGAACAGCCAAGAATGTCACAAGCTAAATAAAATGTCAGCCAAAGCAGCCTGAGATCCAGAGACTGCCTGGCATACTTGGTGATACTCACTTCACGGTGCGAGGGGATGTGAGAAATAGCCCTTAACATATGAGAGCAGCTTAGCCAAGCCCCATAGCTCCGATTCCTCTTAATGGACACTAGATTCTTCCCATGATGCTCTCTGCTTCTTTAAAGCAATAAAGCTTTGTCCTGGTCGTGGTTCTTGCTCCGATGAATTCCCAATCGGAAATGTCATTTAAAGACAAAACAAAGAACTCCAATGGCTGAAGGAAACCGAACCACGCATTTTCTATGAACTACCTCCTCCTTCCCACCCTCCTCCAGACCCTCAGCGGCTTTTCTCACATCTTGCTTTCCAGCTCTTTTCTTCCCAGTCACCGAGCCCAAATGGGAATCAAGAGCTAAGCGGCCGCTCCCTCCATCCCCTCAGCTGTACCTCATTGGGGTGCTTCTACAAGGCATCTCCCAGGCTGCGATTGGCACCTGAGCCCCCTGTTAGCAACTTCATTGCTTAAAACTAAAAGACAAAGCCTGTGTTTAAAAGATGACTGGGAAACCTGTGTGAGGACTGGGCCCCCAAAGACGTCGTAACAGACTGCAGTAAAAGTATCTGGTAGGGGGTCAGAAAATGAATAATTCAAACTTTCCTCACATGCGGAATTAACCTTGACTTATTTCATGCTTCCCCGCCCCCATCACACCGACTTTTGCTTCTCTCCAGGCTAAAGTTGGCTGGAGTCATTCAACTGTGCATTTTAATCCCTCCTGGAAACTTCTTCTGCTCTATTTGGATCACAGAACATGAGAGCGACTGGGTAAGCATGCTCTCACTGCCCTGGGGGCGGGGGGGGGGGGGGGGGGGGGGGGGGGGGGGGGGGGGGGGGGGGGGGGGGGGGGGCGTCATGCAGAAGCCTACACTGATGGGTACTGGAGGCCTTCACCACACCCGTGTAAAATGACCATCAAATGTCCTTCCGCTAATATTGACAGCCAGACGCTAAAGCAACTTAGGGTTTAGAAAATGTCTCTGTTTCTACTGTCAAAATATTCATTTTTCATTACAGAGTTTTAGTTGTTCCTCCCCCCAGCTTCCTTACATACTTTACTACCAAACAGCCACAACCACCTTCTTCACCAAGAAAATGAAAATCCTCTTTTTAGACTCAGCTTTGGAAGGCATGCAGAAGGATTTAGCTCAGTGGGTAGAGCACTGCGCTGCAGTCTCTGAAGCCCCGAGTTCAATTCCCAGCACCGCAAAAATGGGAGAAGGGCCTGACAATCCACTCCCAAGGCAATCCCGTAATAGTCAGCCATTGAAAACCCTATGAGGGTTGCTATGAGTTGGATACCAACTCGACGGCACCTAACAACAACAACAACAAGCTGCTCTAAAGTCACCTCCTATCTCACGGCATAGAGTGTGACGGAACCATGTGCTAGGTGCAAAGCCACATGCAGAAGACAAGGGTTACAGCCTAAGAAAGCACCGCGTACTCACAAGCCCTTCTCCCTAATAAGCTTGCGAGGAGCGTGGAAGTCAATCAGGAGACCCAGGAGCAAGACTAGCTAAAAGGAGGGTGTGAACACGCCTGCATCCACGGTGCAGTTTCCTTGGTCATGATGTTACATAAATATCGCCTGTCTAAAGGTGATGCCATCAAAGAAGATGATGCACAACAAGGCAAAAGGAAATCTGAATTTTGCTTGGAGAAGCCTATTATTAGCATGTCCACGCTAGTTTCTAGAAAAATGCTGTAGGGCCCAACTTTAATATTCCTGGAAATAATTATAGTAACACCAATAATACCAAAGAATGGTATTAATATAGATAGGCTAGAAAATTCATGGAATAGTACTGACAGTGTAAAAAGAAAGTTCACTACAGAAAAAGTTTCAATCTTAAACATAATTGGAACCCAAGGATATATAGAAAAATATTGCCATAAAAACACAAGCAAATGGAAGAGAAGTCTTTGGTGGGGGGGGGGATGGGGAGAGGAAGTGCACAAGAGGTTAAGGGGGAACTTATCTGTGTAATGTACAACAAAATGCATATATGGATCCGTCGCAATGAAAAGCATGTCAGAATGAATCACATTAAGGTATACATTAAAAATTTCCAATAAAAAAAGTGCCATAGGCCCTGTCTGAAACAATTTTTTGGCAGTGACAAAAATGTTCTTCATCTGTGTCATCCCATGTGGTAGCCACTAGCCACATGTGGCCACTGAACACTTGATGTGTGGCTACTGCAACTCGTCCAGTCGCTGTTCGACTCATAGCGACCCTCTGTACAACAGGGGAAACACTATTGTCAGTGCTTCTCTGCTGTTCATAGGGTTTTCAATGGCAGATTGATTTTTGGGAGGGGGTTGCCAGGTCCTTCTCCCAAACCTACAGCTTCTGGTGTTCCCAGGCGGTCTCCCATCCAGGTACTAACCAGGCCCGACCCTGCTTAGCTTCCGAGATCT
>VMDO01015137.1:0-45416 GCA_007922755.1 Pedetes capensis | reverse complement strand
CCAAGGAGGTGTTTCTCTGACTTCTGTTGGCCTGAATGGACTGTGATGTGACATCACAGCTCAGAGGCAACTATGTAGGTGGGATGGGATTGTCTTTTCTCTTCTTTTGGGACAGTTTTACAAGGCAGTGCATAGGGGAAACTGCCAGTTCCTTTAGGCTATTCTTCCTGTCACGTAGCTCAGCTACCCTGAATCTGTATTTAAAGAGAATGAAAAGAGATAGCATCAGAATATCCTTGGTGTTGTGGGTCTGTGATTCCCAGGACAAGGCTTTCAGTGCACCAAGTCCTGTTCATTTGTGCTGGTGAGGGCAAGTACCTTACTTACAGCCTGTCATCCTAGACCTTGATGATGGTAACTGGTATGGATATAGTGTAAAACTTGGTGTTTCTTTTAAAAAATACTGGTGGTTTTTTTTTTTTTTTTTTTTTGTGGTACTTGGGAGTTAAATCCAGGGGCTTGCACATACTTTGCAACTGCTCTACCACTGGGCTGCACCCCCAGCCCATGTTTAATTTTTTATCTTGAAACAGGGTCTTGCTAAGTTATGCAGGCTGCTTCTGGCTTCAAACCTGTGATCCTCTTGCCTCCATGGGTTCCTGGGATGACTGACAGGTGTAAGCCACCACGCCCAGCTAAAGTGCTTTGGTTTTAAATAATGACTGAAACAAATTATGACATACTCCCACAGGAACAACTTTAGGTGACAGGGATTAGGAGAGATACAATGTGAATGTGTGCAAGGAAATGAGTAAGAGAATAGTATTTAGGGAAAGAAGGAAATTAGTGTCATCTGGAGGCATTTAAAACTGTAGTGTTTAGAACAGCAACAAAAGAAACTCAGTGTGAAGGCAGAATCATGCTATACATATAAATATAGCTGAATTTAAAATAATTTATAGTTACATTACATAAAAAAATACAGGGCTAGTTTTCTTTTGTAAACATACCAACCTTAGTGTCTTTTCCAAAGACTTTGGAATGAAAACAAATCCAGTTTTCTGATACAAAGAGCTTTCCCTGGTATAGTATTTCTTTCTGTAGAGCACAGGTAAAGCCTGGGAGAATATAGGCAAGTATATTAGCACCATTTAGAATTACATTAAAATGTGATTTCCATTTAAAATAAAAATATTGCATATTTGGTGACTTAAGAAAGGGCAGAGATAATATACTCACATTCCAAAGCTCTACCACCTTCTTTTTAGGTTTTTTCTTTTGTTTTGGTTTGGTTTGGTTTTTTGAGACAGGGTCTTGCTATGTGGCCCAGGCTAGCCTGGAACTTGCTATGCAGCCCAGGTTGACCTCAAAATTGCATCTATCCTCCTGCCTCTGCCTCCTGAGTGCTCGGGATTATAGATATGAACCACTATGCCTGGCTCCTCAGTCATCATCATTGGGATAAAGCTGCAACACTAGAGATTGTTTTTTAATTCGAAGTCTTAGAGACTTAGGATAAGAGTCAAAATGGGAAGGCAAGTCTACCACTGCTCATGAGAAACCAAGAATGTTTCAGAAACTTCTTCTGTTTAGGGCAATGTACTACCCACGTGCTAATGCAAGCAGTTGGGGCCCTCTCTTCCCAGGGTCCTCGATAATGACTCACTGATGAAATGATGGTCTTGCTGGGTAAGAGGAAAGGAATATACCTGCCTGGAAATCACAGTGGGAATCATGGTAGAAATCTCAATGTACATTTGTACACTTGGAGACTTGAACCTTGGGTCCTGTGATGAACCACACGCTTAACCAGTGCACTGGGAAGCTGCTTAGGTGTGACCGCCATGCCCTGCATAGCACAGGTATGAACAGGCCTGTCCATTCAGACCTGTGTTTCCTTTTAGGCTTCTTTGAAGTAGCCACTCTTGCCCCAGCTTGTTGTCCTAAACCTCAGGATGACCAACTCACAAGCATTTCAGCAATAAATACCAAAGGCACGGAGATCATTCTGGAACCCTCGTGGATGTTTCCATCTGAGGAGAGAATCAGTTTCTTGCTCTTCTCTCTTATCATTCATTCAAGGTGACTGCAGCTGGCATTACTGTTACACCATGACCTATTCCCTTCCCAAACCTATTGCTCTTGGTGACTCAATCCCCAAATGTGCCCTCCTTCCCCCTAAATTAACTGACAATTTTTCAAACATGCAGCTTAACACATCCAGCAGCTTGGAACTTACTCTGCCTCAGCGGCTCCTCAGTTGGGACATCGAGAAACAACTTGTGAAAGTGCATGTTTGCCTTGTACTGCAAGGAGAACAGAACATGGGCATTATTGTACTGTTTTTTTTCCCCCTGAAATACCACAAGTTTTAACTTCAGTTTAAATTAAATAACAAAATTTCCCTTCCTTAATCCTATCTTTAGCAATTCATCCTCTCTGATACGTCTCCAGTATAACCAACCCTTCAGTGAAACACAGTGGATGCCAGAGCACAGATGTTCCTTTTCCCACAAGGTTAATGCCTAGCTAGGTGAACATGATGCAGCTGGTGATCAGCTGAGGTATCAGGGCAGGACAAAGATATTCTGCATAAGAAATGAGATGAATTCTAAGGAATCTCACAAGAGAACTTAGTGGATCCCAGGGCACTAAAGAGGCAAGTGAGCCCTCTCAGAAAACTACACGGGTTAAAAGCTTTGTACTCAGATAAACTCTTGGCTTTACTTCCTCATTACAGTGTGATCATGGCCTAGTCACTTAACTTCCCTGGGCCTCAGTTTCCTTTTCTGTGCCAGAGGGCAAAGTACTACATGCCTTAGAGGAATAGCACATCTAAAGAACCTACTTCCTGGGGCAACGTGGTTATTAGTGTGGCCATTATTATTGTGTTGTTTTGAAGGCTCCTTAGCTACTGGCAGGACAGAGGCAGACAAGCAGAATTTCATACAGAGGCCTTAACTCTCCAGGGTACAAGGCTCAAGAGTTGGAAATGCTACAAACTGCTTCATTTTCAAGGCATCTGGTTCCACAATGGTAACAACCATTGGAATGGTTGCTAGCTGTAAATTGCTAGCGAGCAATTTACAGTTTATAAAATGGTTTCACAAACATCATCTTCATTTATAACCCTGGGAACCTGGCCCACATTCCAGGCATAGATTAGAGCCTCAGGAATACTGAGTGACATAAACCCACACCCCACAGCTAAGAGGCAGCGCTGAGTCTTTTCTCTGCAGGATCACACTGCCTCATAGGATGCTTTCAAAGAAAAAGTCTGATAAAGAGGCAGAAAGATTTGTGCAAGTAGTAATGGTCTTGATGACAAATATTGAATATACCATGGACTGCCAAAAAACCCAACAGTTCTGTCCTACAAGAAGTGCAAATAGAGTGCTTCTTGAAAGCAAGGATGGCTAGACTGCATCTTACATATTTTTGACATGTTGTTAGGAGGGACCAATCCCTGGAAAAGGACATCATGTTTGGGAGTGTAGCGGGTCAATGCAAAACAAGACTCTCAAGTAGATGGACTGACACCATGCCTACAACAAGGAGTTTAAACATAAAAAAGATTGTATGCCTGGCACAGAGTTGGGGAGTGTTTCATTTTATTGTATATAGGGTCGCTATGAATCAGACCCAATTCAAGGGCACCTAATGACAACAACAATGCATGCTGTTCCCTAAGAGGATGTTTTGCATCATAGCTCTAGAGTTTCTTTCTAAGGTGATTCTAGCCAAGGATCTCCATTTTTGCAGAGGTGTGAATATGCTAATATCCTCAAGCCTGTGTAGGTTGTTAAAAGGTAGGTGTTTCATGGGGGCTTCACTGAGATTTTGTTTTTAATGGCTATGGGGAGCACTGGTTGCATTCACAATTTAAAATATCCTAGGCCATTCAGGCATGGTGGCACACACTTGTCATCCCAATACTCAGGAGGCTGAGGCAGGAGGATTGAGAGTTTGAGGCCAGCCTGGGAAGCATAGTGAGATCTTGCCTCAAAATAAAGTAAAAAAGGGTGAGATGATAGCTCAGTGGTGGAATTCTTGCTTGGCATGCATGAGACTCTGGGTTCAATCCCCAGTGTTACAAACACACACAAAAAATCCTAGGCCATAAACTCTTTAAAAATAATGTCAGTGCAGTAAGTAGCAACAACAACAAAAAAGAAAAAGAAAAAAAGAGAGAGCAAGAAAAAGTGATAAGACTGATATAAATCTAAAGAGGTACAATAATAGTAGTACCTGATTTGTGATTGGATCCTAGAGAGCAAAAAAAAGGATATTCCTTATTAGAATAACTGTGTAAATTCAAAACTAATTTGATATTTAGTTAAATTTCACATGTGTGCTAATAGTTTGTTTCAGTTCTTATTGTTGTAGTTGTTAGGTGACGTGGAGTCAGGTCCGACTCATCGTGACCCTTACAGGGTTTTCAATAGATGATTGTTTTAGGATTGCTTCTGGAGTGGATTGCCACGTCCTTCTCCCATTTTTGCAGTGCTGGGGATTGAAACCAAGTCCTCAGAGAGTGTGGAGCAGCACTCTACCAACTGAGCTAATCATCAGTGCCCCCTTTAATTCTTAGGAGGCACATATTTAAGTATATAGGGGTGATATGTCAAAAAAAAAAAAAAAAGAAAGAAAGAAAGAAAGAAAGAAAGAAAAGAAACAAAAACCAACTTGGGCTAGAGGGTAGCTCACTGGTAGAACATGTCCTTAGCATATGGAAGGCCCTGGGTTCCAGTACCTGCACCAAAACCACAATCAAAACCAAGTCAAAACAAAAATCACCAAACTTCTGGCCCCAGTAAATGCATCACATCCTATGCTGCAGAACTGGGCTTCCTTACCTACCTGGGTATATTTTAGAGCACAACTGAAATTAGTCGTGGAAAATAATGACCCTGTTTATATGTCTTCCTTCTCCATTAGCAGGCAGCATCTCAGTAGCCTCTGTGATTTTAACATATGGATGTCACTTCTCCCCTTGTCCTGCTAATTGTTAGATAAGCACCTGTCTGTGTGTTGGCCTCTGATGTCTAGGTTCCCATCAGAGTTGAAGGCCACAGCCTGGCACTCACTACCTCTCCATATGTAATAAAAGTTCTGTTGTGGCCAGGCGCAGTGGCTCATGCCTGTAATCCCAGTGACTTGGGAGGTAGAGGCAGAAGGATCTCAAGTTTGAGGCCACAGGCAGCCTGTGTAACCTGGCAAGACCTTGTCTCAAAATAAAAAGTAAAAAAATGGTTGGGGGTGCAGCTCAGTGGTAGAGCACTTGCAAAGCACGTGTGAGGCCTGGGTTCAAAGGTAGTTGTGGAATCTGATTTTGATGGAAAATTAACCAGAGGAACTGCTGCCCATCTGTTCTCAATTCTCTGACCTCTCTGCCTTTGTTAGGCCCAACCATCAGGCAGCTGCATCCTTTGATTCTTTCTCTCCATTGGCTCTAAAACTTCTGTCACCCTCAGGGATGATACACATTCCAGTCCCCAATTACCTGGCTGGAAGATGAAGACTTCTTCCTTTCAGTCTTAGGGTCATTTTTGCTTTCTGTTTTACACTCACTCTTATCCCCTGACAAAGTGGCACCATCAAAACTGGATTTTGACCTGGGGAAATAAAACCCAGGGAGAAGCCAAGATGAATTGTTTATGCCATGCATTAATTTATCATAACAAATCTTGATTATTATAGCATGTCACAAAAAAACCTGACATTGTTTTTCCCTTCTAGATAATGATAACTATTCATGATATTCTGAGGGCATTTACACAGCACATGTCGTAGGTGACTGTGTTAACTTCAGCAGGCTGTCACATGCTGCAGAACTGGTAATTAATCAAGGGGGAAAGAGCAATGGAGATGCGAAAGCAATGATAACATTTCAAATATGTTTTAATAAATATAAAGAGGTATACTTGAGGCAAATTACTAAATAAAATTACAGCTACAGTATAATCAGAGAATATTTTTATTTCAGAATCTATTAATATTTAACAAGCATTAATTGAGAGGGGCATTGTGCTAAATGCCTTGGGCACAATGAGACAGTCTTTATCCATAGGGAGCCTGTGTACATGCATCAAACATTTCTTTTTAAAAAGGCAGTGCATGATTTAGCAATTCATATCATAGGATGTTGGCAGTCAGCTCAGGCCCAGCGGGAGTCAGAGCCTTGCCCTGGCACCAAGTGGGTGTGGGGGATCAGGGTGGGAGCTTGGCTGGAGGCACCAAAGAAGGACCTGGGGAGACCTTCTTACAAAACAGAGCAGGAACTTTTATTAAGTTGCTCCTACAAAGAGGAGCAACCAGCAAGGAGCCCTTTAGGAGTGGCAGCTCAGAAGCTAGCAGCACAGGATGCTGCTGCTTCAACAGCGTTACAGCTCTAAACTAATAGGCTAAGCGGATCTGGTGGTGTTTAGATGGTGTCAGAGGTCCATTGATTTTGCCTCTCGCATCTCGCCTTCTTTTTCCCCTCCTTCCCAAGCTTGGGATTTATTGGGGAGCTCTTCATATCTTGGTAGGTGCCTTTGGCTCTTCAGGGCCCCTGAACTTGGCACAGTGTCTTGATTGAGGTCTGCCACAAGATTAGGGAGTGCTGGTTCAAGGTGATGGGGTCCCGGTAGCAGGTGGAGAACAATAGGTTGAAGCAGGTGGCCAGAGGCCTGTTTATATAGTTCCCAGGAGGGGATTGTGTGCTGGGAGCAGCCAATCAGGCTGCATTCCCTGACAGGTATGTCAGTTTACTTGCCATACCTGCCAGGTGGGGCAGTTATGCAAAAAAGGTGATTTTGGGCTGCACTTTGGATATGTGGGTAGGGTATGGAGTAGGCCAATCAAAGGTGTTTCTTTAGGAACCAATCAGGAAGCTCTGGCTGACCAATCAAGGTGGAAGTGGTCAGGCCAGGGTCTAGCTGGTCAGGGGCCATCTTTAATCACTCGATGGGAGGGGGAGGAGTAACCAGGATGTAGGCCAAGGGTCATTGGCCCTGGAGGATAAAAGTCAGTCCCCCAGGTTGGCCAGAGGGACCCTGGCCAGGGGCCCTCTCTAGGAACCCCCAATAATAGGAGGCAGAAGATATAGAGACAATAATGGGGCAAGAGAAGAGGGAGCCAACAATGTAGATTTAACACGTGGGGTCAACCAGGATGAGCAAGAACAGGGCATGAGGGAGAGACATCTCAGATTGGGAAAATAGTAAAAGGCAAATCAGAAAAATAAAATAAAATAGCATACATTTAAATTTACATTTTCCTTCTGTTAAGGGCATAGATCAGATTTCTGGGATTTCTTTCTAAGATGATTTTAGTCCTGCCTCCTCATTTTTATTGGGTGTGTGAATTTGCACATATTTTCAAACCTACAACAGTCATTTCAAAATGGAATGCATGTATGATTTCTAGAGGTAATATATGAATGAGATTTGTAATTATGTAGTTGCTTTATTAACAACAACAAGAAGAAGTTGCTGTATTGTTGATTAGGGGGAAATGGTACACATGAAATCCATGATTTTACACTATTATTCCTTAAAGTGAGGATATGTTACATACTTGATTCAAAGTAGATTTAGAAAGAATCTGAAGTGATTCAAGTGCTCCAGAAGTGACTGAAGTTAGAGAGACATTAGGCTCTGTTTTCTCATCTGTGGGAAAATGGACCATATGATGTCCTGTTAGGTACTGTTGAGTTGGTATCCGATTCATAGCAACCCTCATAGGGTTTTCGATGGCTGTTTCGGGATTGCCTTAGGAGTGAATTGCCAGGCCCTTCTCCCATTTTTTCGGTGCTGGGAATTGAACTCGGGACTTCAGAGACTGCAGCGCAGAGCTCTACCAACTGAGCTAAATCCCAGCCCTATGATGTCCTAGCCTCCTTTAAGACCCAACAGTTCATGATTCCACAAAGCACAAGTTGGAGGTAAAATGATTCTCAGCAACTCAATGTAGATGGATTTGATTTCAGCCATAGACCATGGAATATTTTTTTTTTTACAGATACACATTCCTGGAGAATTCGACAGATTACTTTTTTAAAACTATAAACATTTTTATTCCACTTGAAAATAAAATTATTTTTACAAAGGTTAAAATAACAATGCCATTTAGCCTGTCATGGTGTTGCAAGCCTGTAATCTCAGTACTTGGGAGATGGAGACAAGAGGATATTGAGTTGGAGGCCAGCCTGGGCTACATAGTGAGACCATGTCTCACAAACAAAATAATGATAATGACATTTGTTCGTACTACTTAATAATTTGAGTGTATCACCTCTACCAATTCAAGTAAATACGTGCTCATGGAACTGCCAAAGACATGAGCAGAGCTTTTGCAGAACTATGGACTGCAGGCAAAGGCAACAAGGAGGCCAGCCCTGCTTTGATGCTTTCAAAAGGCCCAGCACTACAGGGGCTAATGTATAGTGCTGGTTTCTGTGGGTGGGGTGCTTCTTTATACAGTATTGACTTCTCTGGGTCTTCTCAACTGTGTTATTTTCACTTCTTACAGACGCCCATGAGCAGGACTGCAAGCCCAGTGCAAAATGAAAGAGCAGTGCAAAATGAAAGAGCAAAATGAAAGAATTTCTAGGCAGTGTAAGCAGAGCATTATCCCAGTGCAGGGGGGCCCCCTGGGAGGGCACTGACCACACAATCATTCAGCTTCCCATACACATCCTGCTGATGCATGTGCTGTTCTCATGCACAGCCGGGGGAAGTCAGAGTACATCTCACAGTGCTCACAAGGGGACTGCTGGAGCCAGTCAAGGGTGGTGAAAGACACGTGGCACACCACCACGTTTTGTGCCCTTGTGGAGACTCATTGGTGAGTGAGGCAGGAGGCTCTGACCGGAAAACGGCCATAGAAAACATGATGAAAAGTGAGGTGTCACAAAACAGGCATGCTGAAAAGATGGAAAGATAATTGGGAATTGGAGTCTGAAAAGGCAAATCTAGGGGAAGAGTAAGGACTTATGCTTGGTCCTGAATGATGTATAGATTTGGAGGGAAGATATGAGCTGGGGAAAGAAGCAAAATGTAGGAATTAGTGAATTATCTCTTAACAGAGGTCAAAAGACAGAGAAGGCAGAAGTTTGTACAGTTCTAATTAATGGGGAAGGAGAGCAATCATTCCTCAATGGAGATTAAAAAAATAAACTACACCTAGGGCTCCAGAAGTAGCTCAGTGGTAGAATATGAGCCTAGCATGTGCTAAGCCCTAGTTTCCAGCCCCAGCACCATGAAAAACCAAAACAAACAACCAACAACAAAGACCAAACCAAAATTAGAAACTCCCTACATTTACCCAATGCTGACCATTGGTTGAGCTATTCTCTCTTAAGGACTAAAAAGCAACTTTAAGTCCCTTCTTTGTAGCTGATGCCTACACCAGCTGGGGGTCTGCAGCCACACATTTCAA
Organism: Pedetes capensis; assembly: GCA_007922755.1. NCBI lineage: Eukaryota > Metazoa > Chordata > Mammalia > Rodentia > Pedetidae > Pedetes > Pedetes capensis. The sequence continues at coordinate 36,053 of VMDO01015137.1, read as the reverse complement.
AACTATGGCTTCCTTCCTAGCTTCCAAGCAAACCTGGTCTCCCTTATGACCCCAGTCATAGGACAACGGCGGCCTGGGAGATCCCTGAGCTGGGTTCTCCCCTGCTCTTTCCTGTGGCTCCCTGATGGAAGTGAGAGGCCAGGCGAGCAGACCCAGAGGCTGAGCAGGCACCCCAAGCTGGCCAGTCTGCCTGGGGGCTTTGGTATCCCATGCCTGGGAGTGGGCTCCTGCTTCATCAGTCAGTAAACCTGGGCTTTCCAGAAAGGGGCAGCCATTCCGCAGTGGCTGGGCAGGGGGAGAAGATGATCCTGCTAGGAAGAGATGAGCGAGGGAGGCAAGTGCCAGGGTGGGATATCATGGAAAAGTGCTCCGGTCTCTCAGGGGTACTATTTGCCTACAGTTGAGCCTCACGCTTAACAACCACCATAAAACTAGACACAACAACTTCTTCCAAAAGCCTGAGAGCAAAGAGTCAAGTGAGGACTCACCACAGGCAAATGCTTCTCTTCTGGTCTGGGGACTCGGCCTCCACGGATGAAGCAGGGGACTGGGCTGTTGGTGACCTGCAGACTTTCTTTTTGTCCTCCACACCATTCTCTGCCTCAGAGCTGGAGAAGAGAGAGGAACGCTTCGCTTTAGACATCCGGAGGGAGGTGGAAGGAAAAAAGATGAAGTAATCTCGCATTTTGGAGAGGAAGGGTCTTCAGCCCTGCTGACGGGCTTGTCAGCTCTGAGAGCCTCCACCTTTTCCAGTCTCCATTCCAACCCCTTTCCGCTGGAGCCTCAGGTCACACCTGCTTCACTTGAAAATGTCTGAATGTGCAGAGACTTGCTTGGCTCCCAGGCCTGAGCCTGTAGGCCCTTTGCAGCTCAGCTCAGTCCTGGGAGGCTTGTGCTGTGATAGCACATCCCCTGGAGACTGGGAGGGCCCTGGGCCAGGCACACACCTGGGAGCCTACATGCACACAATGGGTGGCCTCCTGCAGGTGCTGGGAACCCCCACCCTCTTTGTTTGTACTTCTCTTATGTCACTTATCACCTTTTGTTGTAGTTATAAAGGTCCTACTTTGGTGGTGGTTGTTTTAACCAAGCACTTCCCTAAGCAATTTACAGTCTGTAATCTTTACAACCACCCAGGCTAGGTAGGAAGTATGGCCTTCATTTTACAGGTGAGAAATCTGAGGCTCTTACTGAATGTCTTGCCCAAGTTCATACAGCTAGCATCTATCTTGTTTGAGAGTCAAACTCAGTTCTGTTCCCAATTTCCAGGTGTTTGTGTGTACACTTCTCTCTCTGTCTCTCTCTCTGTCTCTCTGTCTCTCTGTCTCTCTCTCTCTCTCTCTCTGCACCCATCCACACAACATGCATCCATTTATCTTCCTTATTAGCTCTTCAATGTGAGAGCTGCAGAGTGGGTGGGAATCTTATTTATCTTTATACTAACCACAAGGTCTGCCCATAGTGGTGGTAAATTTGGAAAAACTAGCTCAGTTGGTTGAGTGCCGCTCTTCAGTCTTTTAGGTCTTTTTTGAGTTCCATTCCCAGCACTGCAAAAGTGGGAGAAGGACGTGGCAATCCACCCCCGAGGCAATCCGGAAACAACCAGCCATTGAAAACCCTGTAAGGGTGCTATGAGTAGGACATGACTAAATGGCACCTAACAGCAAGATCAGACCCAGGTAAAAGAGAGACGGGAGGGGAATAGATGGGGAAGTAAGTGAAGAGAGTTTGTTCAATGAACCGCCAAAAAAAAAAAAAAAGGACAATGACTAGTGTGGTGGATGCAGAAGGAGGATCCCTCAGTCAGTGGCTAAAGACTGCTTGAGGACAAATTTCAATGGGGGAAGTGGGAGAGAAGGACAATTGAAGGGAGAATAGAAGTTGTTATTTGTGGCTCCAACCTTCTTTGATGCCAGCTTGCATGTCAAGGAACTCCTGAGACATACTTCTGAGGATAAGAGAACTCTGGTGGCTGAGCATAACGTTAAGACATGACAAGATGCAATTGCTATTATAATTCTTCCAGAACTCAAAAGATCCACTTTCAGATGATGATACATCAGGGATTCCAGCCAGTATCACCAGATGAACAGCCTCAGCTGCCAAAACCTCTAGATCAGTCGTTATCTTTCACTCTTCTGCTGCAGTTGGCCCACCCACCTTAGTTAGCGAGGAACAGTGGATGCCTAGGTAGCATCTACACCCCTGTCTGACTCAAAGCAGATACTGAAGAAGAGATTTCTCCCACCAGCCCTTCTAGGATTATAAGAGTTCATATTCCATGAGGGGTGCAAGATGCTAGGCAGGAAGAAAGTAAATAATAGGACCCGCTGTAGCCATCTGCTTCCTAGTAACCTTTTGACAAAATGGTCCGTACTTCCCTGATAGATAATATCCTTCGTAAAAAGCACTGTTGCTAAGAGGTAATACCTTCTTACAAATGACCTGCTCTGCAACCTGTAGCACCTTTACAAGCAGGCGGGTCTGAACTAACAACTCACTTTTCACATGAAGACAACTGGTAAGCCCCAGGTGCCTCCCTGTGGGTCTAGGAAAAGAATTCTGATTTGAGGCAGGACATCTACAATAAAGAGAAAAACCTGTTCTACAGCTTAAGGAGGGCAGCCTAAGCCAAAGGGCAAGAGAAATATGACATATCTGAAGACAAGATCCAAAGGAGGGGAGGAATATCTGCCCGCTTAATGAGATACTATGTGCTAAAAGTCCCACCCCTCAATGCAGAGACTGCAGTTGCCCACAGTCATTTGCAGATTGTAAGTGGTGTCCAGCAGCCCACAATCCTCAGCAACGGATATACTTCTCCACAGTTTCCACAAATCACAATGTCCACTGTGTGCAGTATCCACAGCTCTCAGCCATGTTCAGAACAATGGGCAGGGCCCAGCAGCTGCCCGCAGATGTCTGCAGTTTTACTCAGATGTTTGGAGCTCCCTGCAGGTGGTCTCTTCCCAGGTGGTCTCTTATCCAAGTACTAACCAGGTCTGACCCTACTTAGCTTTTAGACCTGCCACAGTGGTATAGCTGCAGACAATTAAACGAATAGGTGTTCTGATAGGGAGTATGAGAGGGAGAAGTCATTACTAAAGAAGAAAATGGGAGGTTAAAGAGCAGAGACTACTAATTTCTTATTCTAAAAGTGGGTCAAATTGATTTTACAAGCAATTTAGGTCGATGTACTATTTAAAGACACAATTGCATGAAAATAGGAATAAGAAAGAGTATTATACATATTTAAAATTGGGAGTAGGAGGTTATGGGGAATAGCTCAGTGGTGTAGAGAGTGGGCTTAGCAGGCAGGAGGCCCTGAGTTCCATTCTTACCACCAAAATCCAGAATCAGAACAAAACAAACCAAAAATTTTGGAAGTAGGAAGAGAGGGAGGCAAATTGCATAAGGGAGCTGATTCTTTTCCATAGAAACAGGAGGCTGGGAGACAAGGTTTAAAATTGATAAAGCAAGAAAGGGTACACATGGTTTTACATATCATGAAGTAACCAGTGCAAAAGATCCTATACTGTTAGAAGTGGAAGCTACTTTTAGGCAGATGGGGGTTGGCAGAGATGAGAGTGGGTTCATTATAAATTGTTAGTATTACGTTACATAAATATTGTATAAGTATGTATGTATGCATGTATTTATTGCAGTACTGGGATTGAATCCAGACCTTGCATATGCTAGGCAAGCACTCCATCAGAGAGCTCCTTCCTTGGTGACGTGTAAAAAAACCAAAAAACCAAAAAGCAAAAAGCAAACATTATTAATATCCATATAGAGAGGTTGCAAAATACAGAAAGGGTAATAAAATGGATGCAGAACGGGTAATAAAATGGATAGTAAAATAGATGGATTTATGATCTCTGAATGAGTTCTTACTCTGTGTCAGATTTAATGCCAGAGTTTGTGTTTTTACTGGGAATTTTTGTTTAGAACATAAATAAAGAATAACATAAACCGTAAGGGATAGTCATCATAAAGATGTGTTTAAGTAAGTGGGAAATCTCTTTTAATTGTCAGGTGGAGAATCAGGGAAATTTTGTGAAAGAAAACAGCACAACACTACGTGGGAGTGAGGCAATATATTTTTTTAACTTAGCAGAAAAATATTATAACTGCTAGGAATATATTTTATTATACGAAACCAGAAATATAAGATATTTCTATATTGTCTTATAAAATGGTAAAAGTAAAACATCCTGCGATTAGAAAAATGGAAGCCTTCTATTACTCCATGGTAGCCATGGGCACCACCTTTGCCCACAGAAACACTAATTGTGAAGTGTTGATTGTGGAAGGCTTGACATTTGAGCTCAGTACACAGGATTTGGATATGTAAAGATACCATAGGGCCTGAGAAATACAAAGAAAGGCAGACGCAAGGCTTCTAGGCAAGGAGTCACAGGCTCACAAGGAAATCTTCCAGTGTGGTGTTTTGTGGAGGACAGGCAGCAGGAAGCAGTACCAAAGAGGTGGCTGGGAAGTGTGATTCCTAATGAAAGGGGGCTGCTGTTAGACTTCATTTGGCTGACAGTGGGGATTAGCTGAAGATCTTTAAATAGGAGGAAGGAAATCATGTGTCCACCTTTTCCCACGCATACTTCACAAGGGGTGTGATGAGGTATGTGGTTCTGGAGGATTATACTCCTACCAGTGAACAGAGCCAGGAGTGTGGAGGCAGGAGACAGAGAAAACAGAAGGGTAGATGAGGGATGAATTTGAAGGCAAGAAGTAGAGATTATATTGGAGAAATAATCCAGAGAGAACACTGAAATGGGTAGGAAGAACAGCAATAGAGAGAAATACCCAAGGCAACCCCAAGGTTATCTGGGACGGAGAGGATAGCAGAGCCACTAATAGTTATAGGGATACAAAAGGAAATGTAGTTTGGTAGAAAGGATTTTGTGAATCTAATCTTAGACATATTAGACAGATATTATTAATAGATAGAAAATTGTATCTAAAAAACCAAAAGATCCTGAAATAAATCAATAATAAAGAGTGTGACTTTGCAGAGGAGGGGTTCTGCCAGTTTGGAAATAAATTCTATCCAGTCTCAAACACACTGCCTCAGTAGAATAACCCTGAATCTCAGTGTAACACTGGGGCTAGAGGAAAGGTTAGGCAGAAGCCAGTATCTGGCTCCAATACACCTCTTCAATGTAGTCTCACAGAGTGCCCTCTGTTCCCACTAAGATGGGCAAGTCACTGTCCCATTCCCATCTGTCTATCTACTCCCTGTTCTGTTTTCCTAAATTGTAACTTTTCTCTCAAAGCCTGAGGCAACTCACACAACTCAACAAAGTGTTTGTCAGGATTCTGATTCTGAAGGGATAGAAAACTAGCTTTTGTTAAAAAGATACAAATAAACCAGTCCCCCAGAGCTTCAAGATGAAGTCAACAGTGGGGAGAGCTGTAGCTGCAGAAGTTCCCTTACGCCCTGGAGCAGACAGCTGCGATCTCCAGGGTCTCCCTCTCCAAGGCTTCTGGGATATCAATGCTCCATTCATGCTCCTGAGACACTACCTCCTTTGTGTCCCACCACTGCTTCAGAGCCAACAAATGCTTTCCACTGAGGATCAGACTGAGGTATATGGACACGTGAGCCAAGACCTGCCAGCATTCCCCAATCTTCCTCTTCTTGAAAGGAATTGTCCAATCTGACCCTGCTGGTCTTCTCACCATGGCCTTGTCCTTACCCCGTTCCCTCCTCCCTCTGTGCACTGGCTCTCTGCTCCTCTAGCCTGCAGTATTCTCTCTGCTCCCACGCAACTGCCATCTGGAGTGCTGCCCTCAGGACAAGTCCAACTCTATCTCCTTTTGATATGGTCTCCATCTCTTTATTTCCAATGTCTGGATATAAGAAATTGTGCAATTAATACTTGTTGACTGCACAATTGAGTATATTTGCAATACAGGACAACAATCGGCATTTTAAACACAGCTTGGGCTTAAATTTTATCTCAAAATTTACATGGTAATCCCCTTGTTAAGTGTGGGTGAGAAGTCTTATTGGAAGAGGGCCTTGTTGAGGGTTAGGGTAAGAGGAGAAAAAGGCCAGCTTTTCACTTTTGCTACTGCTGAATTAGCACTGTGTGCAAACATCTTTTTCAAACTGATCTTTAGTTAGGTGAGCAATAATTTGAAACCATATGGAAACTTGAAAAGACTGTCTTCATTATTGGAAGAAACAATAGCAACAAAAACCATAATCAAACTAAATAATTTCTCAGCAAATGGCATTTTGAGGCCAACCACAGTTAGAAAACAACAAAGGAGAAGAACAAGACAATGCATCAAGGAGGCAGCAATTGACTTTTCCAATTTTCAGTCAAGATAGATTGATGCTGCTGATAGTGAGTTGTCTTTTGTTATTTACATCCTCTGCAGGTAAATACTATTTTGCATTGCTTAGTACTAACAGAATTTCTAAAAATACATGTTGAATATATCTCAATTATCAAACTAGAATATAACCTTCTCAGGAGCAAAGACCTTAAATATTTTTCTATATTTCTCTCTCTCTTCTTTTTTGGAGCTGTGCTTCCATTAGCAATTGCTGAATATCAGAACAAGCCACTTTTCATATACCTAAGATATATTAGAAGACATCTATTTGATTAAAGTGTTTTTTCTTTTCTTTTTGGCATGATGGATGTATTCAGTGAAGAACTGTTTATTTGTTTGTGTTTTTTGAGACAGAGTCTCACTATGTTGCCCAAGCTAGTCTCAAATTTTGCAGTCCTTCTGCCTCTGCCTCCCAAATGCTGGGATTAGAGGCATGTGCTACCATTCCTGACAAGAAGTTTTTTCTTTCTTTCTTTTTTTTTTTTTTTTTTTTTTTGCTTAGGAGTTGAACTCAGGGGCTTGCCTATACTTTGCAAGTGTTCTATCACAGGGCTGCACCTTCAGTCCATTTTTTATTTTTTATGTTGATACAGGGTCTTGTTGAGTTACATAGGCTGCTTCTGGTCTCAAACTTGTGATCTTCATGTCTCAGACTCCAAATTGCTGGGATTATAAGTGTGCATCACTGTGCCCTACTTAAGAACTAGTTTTTAAACAGAATGAAAATCTTACTCAAACAGAAAGACAGAAATGCAAAAGAATAGGGCATACAGTCTAAGAAAAAAGGTCTAGAAACATTTTCAGCTATTGTTGTTGTTGTTCTATGCTATTGAGTCAGCATCTTACTCAGTTGGAACTCAAAGGGATCCTATGCACAACAGAACAAAATACTCCCTGACACTGTGCCATGCCCAGCATGTGAGTGCTTCTCTGCTATTCATAGAGTTTTCAATGGATGATTGTTTTGGGATTGTTTCAGGAGTGGGTTGCCAGGTCCTTCTCTCATTTTTGTGGTGCTGGAGATCAAATCTGGGGCCTCAGAGAGGGCAGAGAGGCACTCTACCAACTAAGCTAAACCCTAACCCTCTTCAGCGATGAAAGTAAATATTTTAAAGTATCATAAATATCATAAGATTGAAAAGTAATTCAGGTACTTTAGAAATAGCTAAAAATTAAAACCTGGATTATGGAGAACAATGTCATCAAGTAGAATATTTTTTGGGGAAAATAATATAGAAAAAGAATATGTCATACAATAAATCAAAATAGCCATTTGGAATTAAAGATAATTCTGAGAGATCAAATGAAGCAAAGCTGTTTACATAAACTAGACTTCTAGCAGGTCAAATTTATAACAAGGCCTATCACTAAGAGCAGGAATCCTAGAATTTAAAGATAATTTTTTTACCTGGCTTTGGGTAGGGTCACACCAAAAAATTTCATACGAGAACCTGGTGTCTTATACCCATGATACGTAGCTACTCTCTGCTCTTGTTAGAGAAGAAGATACATAAAGTAGTGGGCCCTGTTCCCAATATATTTACAGTTGAAATGAAGATATTAAACACATGCATTAAAAAAAAACTCTTCTCAAATAAACTCCATTAAAACCTAAAATAATATTCACACATCTCCTTTAGATTCTCAGAATTAAGTGGGGTCCCTGGGACAGTACAAAATTGAGAGGTTGAGGACTACAGGCAAAAGTCATCAAATGTGATAGCACACAAAGCAGAAGAAAGGAAAGAACGAGTAGCTCGTATACCAGTAATGCCAAAGAGAGGAAGTATTTGTTGTCTGAAGACTGGGAAGTGAGTACAACGATAAGGAATGGAGTGGCTGTTCTTACTGAGAGAAGATAAGAATGCAGCCCAGCAGAGGGGTTCTGCATTTAGCAGAATAACAGATCCTGCTATCATTTTGAGATGAAGCAGCTTATGAAAATGATACTGTTGAAAAATTATTGTATATCCTCTGATAAATGGTGTTATGGTTGGAATATAAAATGTCCCCCACAGGCCTATGTTTGCACACGTGGTCCCTAGCTGGTGGTGCTATTTTGGGAGGTTGTAGAAATTTTAGGAGGTGGGACCTAGCTGGTGGAAGTAGGCCACTGGGGGCAGGCCTTGGAAAGTGATATCTGTCCCCTGGTTCTGACCTTGCTCTCTCTGCTTCCTGGTCCACTGTGATGTGACCAGATCTCCTCCATCACAGGCTCCCACTGCCTGTTCCACCATGACTTCCTTGCCTCTCCAGACTAACCCTCTGAAACTGTGAGCCAAAATTAACCTTTCCTTCCTTAAGTTGTTTCTGTCAGGTGTTGTGGTCACAGTGCCAAAAAAGTAACTAAGACAGGTGGGTACAGCAAGAGAGAAATGTCAGTAGTGCTACAATCTGAGTGTCTGTGCAAAAGTCTGTTTTTTGTTTGTTTTTGTTTTGAGATAAGGTCTTTATGTGTAGCCCAGACTGGGATGACCTCATGATCCTCCTGTCTTAGTCCCCCGAGTACCAGATTCAGGTGAGTGCCACCATGCCCAACTCTACACAAAATTCTGATGCTGAAATCTAAACCTCCAAGGTCAAAGCATGAGAAGGTAGAACCTTTGGGAAGCGATTAGGTCATGAGAGTAGAACCCTATGTTTGGGATGAGTGTTCTTATAAAAGGAGCCCGAAGGAGCTTGTAGTCTCTGCCACCATGGGAAGACAGTATAAAGACAGGTGTCTGTGAACCAGGAAGCTGGTCCTCACTGGACATGGAATTTGGTGGCACCCTGGTCTTGGACTTCTAGCTTCCAGGACTGTACAAAACAAATTTCTGTTGTTGAAAGGCTGTAGTTTATGGTATTTTGTTACAGCAACGTAAAGGAACTAAGACACCAGGTTTTCTCTTCCAGGAAGAGAATAAATGCAGACCAGGAGGAAAGTGAGAAAGGCAAAGGAGAGCAGGCAGAGAAACCCTGGAGAGAGGCATTGCTAATAAGCTTTATGGTTAGAACATTCCTTCGCATTAATATAACTTCCTCTTGAATTAATTTCAATTCTCTTGCTGTGACCTTAGTGAAATTTTACCTATGAAAACAAATTTTACTGGTGAAGGGAGAATGCACCATGCCAGAAATACATGTATTTGGCCAGAAGGGAATATTTTACCTATTAATAGTGCAGTAACATTTAAGGTTAAAACAGACAAACAAAAACCAGGGCAATTAGAAGCAGACTTGGAAGGGACAAATGTTTGCTTTTGTTTTGAGGACCGCCTCTGTCCCCATGGAGCCCAGCCGCACACACTTTGGCCCTTAGCTGTGGGAGTAGGCGTTTGGACCTGAAGTATGGGAAGGAAGAGCTGCCTCCTGCCACCCTGGCTGGCATCTGTGATGACTAAAGTGCTTCCTTTCCTCTTGTACCCTTCACCTCCTGTGACTCGGCCTTTCTGTTTCATGTAGCAGAGTAAAAAAATAAAAAAAGAAAAAGAAATCAAAAGCCAGAGTGAGCTAACAGACCAAGGTACACAGGCATTGCAGCAGAGTTAAAAGTTACTGAGTCCAAAACGGCACCAGAGTGCTTTAGAAACCTGTCTCTGCTTTGTTTCTCCTTTGCTCAAACCTACCATTTCTATTTCCTGTCTCCTACGTTCTGATCTCATAGTTCAGATTGCGTGTGTCTGATAGCAAGAGAGGATGTTCACAGACTGTGCAATAAAGAACTTCCCAGAAGCAGAATCAGACCTCATGCCACATCACACCAGCTAACCAACACAGCACGGGGCAGTACAGGGGTCATTAGCACATGGGAAATATTCTTGTTTAAATGCCACATATTATTAAAATGCAGGACTTTATTCTATTAAAAAATCAGCCAGGTAAGGTAGTGCCTGCCTACAGTCCTAGCTACTTGGGAGACTGAGGCAGGAAGACACCATCTCTTCCTGAAAACAGGGTATCTATACCTTGGAGAAAAGTTTCTATAAGAAGCTTTAGTTTAACCAAAACACCCCTACACTAGACACATTTACTTAAGAGCAGTTCATACTACTCTGTGATAAAAAAAAAAAAAATCAGAGTGTAGTTTTTGTTACTGCAAGTGATTTAAAAAATGCTAATGTAACCTACCTAAGAAAGTAAATCAATCTCTCTCTCTCTCTCTCTCTCTCTCTCTCTCTCTCTCTCTCTCTCTCTCTCGCGGTATTGAGGGTTGAACCAGGGCCTTGAGCTTGCATGCTTTGCAAGTGCTATGCCACTGAGCTGCAGTCCCAGGCCATTTTTTGACTTTTTGAGACAGGGTCTCACTAAATTACACAGACTGCCTCTGGTCTTGAACTTGCAATCCTCCTGCCTCTGCCTCCTGAGTTGCTGGGATTACAGGTATGTGCCACTGTGCCTGGCTAGAAAGTAAATGCCTCTTGATAGTATTTGGTTTTCTGCAGAATTTATCTCTGTGTTTTGTAAATGCTAATGTCAATAACAGGGAATTATTCTATATTATTATTGATATACTATAAAATGTTATGCATTATTATAATTTCTATATGTATCAAGACATGGAATAACTGAAGAATTAGTGATAGCTTCTCATTGCTGTTGAAAAGAGATGTTTATCCCAGTGTTTTAAATATAACTAACATGTACAAGATAGAAGAATAAGATTTAATGTAATTTGTGTCTGACAATTAGTACCTCTCTTATAAGTAAATAAACAGTGTCTATCTAGATTTACATGGGTCTTACATTTGACATCCTTATTTCTTGTCCTTAATTATTCCCACCACAAACACACATTTTCTCTATCTGCTATAAAAATATATTGCTTTGGCAAACACATCTTCTCTGGCTCTTCCTTTTTCCTTGCCCCTCCTTCCTACCAGGCATTGTTGTTGTTATGTGCCCTCAAGTCGAGTGTGACTTATTGCGACCCTCATGGGGTTTTCAATGGCTGGTTGTTTCGGGATTGCTTTGGGAGTGGATTGCCAGATCCTTCTCCCATTTTGCGGTGCTGGGGATCAAACTGAGGGCCTCAGAGAGTGCAGCGTGCTGCTCTACCAACTGAGCTAAACCCCAGACCTCCACCGGGCATTACAGATGCCTTTTTATTTGCATTGTGTTTTGCTGTTCTGTATAAGTATTCATGCTGACTCCCTGCTACCACACTGACCCTCTTGCCAACATTTTGAGGTGCGTCTGTAAGACAGGTACTACCCATACACCATAGATACAAAGATGAGAGCTTTGAGGAAGTCCATAGCCGCAATCTCAGTGACTGAACCCTCCCTGTTACTCTCAGTCAGATGCCTTCCTCCTTAGTATTTTTGAGTTAATTCTCCTCTTGTTCTTCCTCTAGTTTGGTTGGCATAGCGAGGGTCCTAAATGTCTTTGCCTGGGAAACTACCTGGCAGATGCAGTAGCTCACACTTGTAATCCCAGTGACTTGGGAGGTAGAGGCAGGAGGATCTCAAATTCAAGGCTGGAGGCAGGCTGTGTAACTCAGTGAGACCCTGACTCAAAACACAAAATCAAAAATGGGCTGGAGGTACAGCCCAGAGGTATAGCATTTGCGAAGTATGTGTGAGGGCCTGGGTTCAACCCCCAAGTACTAAAAAAAAAAAAAAAAAAAAAAAAAAAAAATATATATATATATATATATATATATATATATATATATATTTATTTATATATCTCCCTTGGGATTTAGCTCGGTTGGTAGAGCACTGCACTGCAGTCTCTGAGGTCCCGAGCTCAATTCCCAGCACTGCAAAAATGGGAGAAGGACCTGGCAATCCACTCCCAAGGCGATCCTGAAACAGTCAGCCATTGAAAACCCTATGAGGGTCGCTATGAGTCGGATACCGACTGGACAGCACCTAACAACAACAACAACAACTATATATATATATATATATATATATATATATATATATATATATATATATATATACACACACACACACACACACACATACTGTGTATGATACCTCTCCTTTCAACTATCAGTTTGCCCTGTGATCTGTGAAAAGTTCCAAAAGGATCCCATCATTCCTCCCTGACTTTGAAGCCCTCGTGGTTCTCCTTTGCCTACAGAATAAAGCTGAAGATGAGTTCAGGAAACAGGTCCTCTGCAAGCTGATGCCTCCCCTTCTGGCTCTTCTAGTCACGGTTCCCCCAAACCTTCTAGCTGGGGCTGCCTCACTCTCTCTTGTGATCTCCTGTGAGCACTGTACATCTTTTAAGGTTTAGCTCTGGCTCAGGTCACATCTAAATGAAGCCTGCTCCAACCTTCTTTGGATCCTAAGGACTGGCCACGACCTTTTGTGTTCCCATCCAGTACCCTATAAAGTAAGAGTAGCAGGGAAACTTTTACCACTTGAATACTCGGTTTAAAAATTACCAGTGGGCTGTTGTTTGCTTGTTTCTCCTACTTAGACCTTAAACCCCTAAACAGTAGTGCCCTGGTCTTAACACATCTCTGTATCCTACAAGAGTGTGCTATTCATTCATCTTAAGTACTTCATGTTCCTTAAAGCAGTCCTAAAGGCCAGACTTTCTAATTTTTAGCTCAGAACCTTTTTTGGCTACATCCTACAGAAATAAATAGCAACAGGAAGGGATGCATTTCACTCTGAATTCCTGGACTTGTAAAGACTGGCATGGGAAAGGCCAGAGAAGTTTTCTGCTAGGGGCTGGATCCTGTTCTGGCAGCTTAGATTAAACTAGTGAGGATGGTTCTGGTCAGGCAAAGGCCTGCCCTTCCAATTCTTAAACACAGAGGTGAGGCAAATTGATCCTGTGAAGGTGGTAAGTAAAGGAGGCACATTTCCATGGAGGAAACTTCCCTATTCATTCCCAGGGAATTGGGTGAAAGGTAGTAGGGTTGGCTTAGTGGCTAAGATGAATACATGACTCCTGATGGGAGGGGCCCGGGTGTGCTCTATCTACTTTGTCAGAGTTTAAAGGGCAATGTTCAGGTATTGCAGGTTCCAAAAGAGGGGGTCATTTTTCTTCATTTTACTCCTGCTCTGAAATGGAGAAGGCTCTAGGAGAAGCACCTCTGTTCTGTGATCTGTGGCTACCTAAGAGTAGCCTAATGCAGTTTCTGGGAGTGACATCTTCACAGACATGTTTATTACATTCTTAACAGCCCAAGTGTTCCTGCCTCAACACCAGGCCCTCCCTTTCACGGCATGTGTCACAGAATCGCACTCTGGTCGTGGTCATATTTTTCTCCAGTTTAGAAAACTCAGACTTAAAAAAAATCCTTGGGGAAAGGAGTTTTGGGAAGTGTATAAATTTTCTATCTGATCCTTGAATTGAGGCATCATTAGTAAGAGGAATAGCTGTGATATTTGAAAAAGCAGTCATACTTACTGCTGGAATTCAGCAGTAAAACTCAGACTGGTCCACTTTTTGAGATTAATACTATATACTATACTATAATATATATATAATATATATTATATATATAATATATATAATATAACTATATTAATACTATACTACATAACTAGGTAATTAATGATAGTTACTTAAGGTAGACAGAATATTATAATCCCTCAAGCCAATCTTGTTTCATCTATATCCCTGCCAACTACTCCCCCTTTCTATTTATTTTGAAGCAAATCCACCACAACACTATCTTTCCATCTGTAACTATTACAGCAAGTAACTCTAGAAGATAGTTTCTCAAAACAAGAACAAAAACAAAAACCAAGCAAACAAAAAACCAACATCAAATCTGAAAAAGATTAGAGGTTTCAATTGAGTTTTACATATGAGTGAAATCAAGCTGTTTTTCAGGGAAAGTATTAGCGCTAAGTAGTAGGATTTAGGATTGGGGTGGATTAAAGCATCTCTAGGCACCAGGCTGGGGGGCATTTGAGTACCCAGTATGGGACTCAGGGGAGCTCATATTCCCTGCACTAGTCCACATGGCTGTTGCCAGCACAGCAATGGAAAGTATTCACTTTGATTGTGCATAGAACATATCAAAGCAGATGAGTTACCATGACTGCAGGGTGGAAGATGGAGGCACGCATATCTGGTTTGGCCTCACACTGCAGCTTCTCCTCTCCTGTAACCCTCCTGTATACCCAAGGAACATTGTGAGAGAAATCTAAGCAGATGCTGACACAGGTGGTGGGACAGTTCATCAAACACCTGTGTCAGAAAAACCTTGGGCAGGGCTCGGGTACTTGAGCCTGTCTGGGTTTCCACACATGCACGTCTGTTTCGAGGCTTCTGAACACAGCCCTGTACCCACCTGAGAAATGAGTAGTATGTAGGTTTGAAACACAACATGGAGTTCTAGGTGCAAAGGTCAGCTTCCTCAAAGGATTCGATTCTCAGAATTGTTGATCATAAATATATGCATTGAATGACACCCATCCTCTTATCCTTGCAATAAGTTCTTGTCAATTCTTAGAACAAACACCTATAGAATTCTTTTTATGAAAACAGCTCTTATGCAAAATAATGCTAAGTATCTCCTGGTTTGGCTTCAGATACGGAGCAGGCAGGTTAACTTGGAAAGCCTTTTGTAAGTTAAGAGAGCCAGTTTGTTTTTTAGGCACAGTCTGGTTTGCTCAGTAGTGGGAGGCATTGGGAAGAGCCCCTCTCTGTAGTGTTCCTGGACCCCTTAACTACCACCCTTGCATGCCCACTCACCCTGGCCCCATCCAAATGTTTTCCACCTACATTTCCTTGGAATAAATTTCTTTGGAAGAGACAGGCCAGAATCAGGGGTGGGAATAGTGGAGGTAGGGTGTTAGAAGACATCTGTATCTTTTATAGCTCATTATTTTATGCTGTAACTAAAACAGTATGAATGTATGGAGTCACTAATGGAGTCTCTGTCAAAGCTGACAGAAAGCTAGTTTTACAGAGGACACAGCAAAGGTGGTGTAGCCCCCTTATCCATGGGGGATACATTCCAATACCTTCACTAGATGCCTAAATCTGCAGATAGTACTGGACCCTATATACTAAAACGTAATAGTATATTTTTCCTATACATACGTACTTATGATAAAGTTTAATTTATAAATTAGGCATAGTAAGAGATGAATAGTAATAACTAATATTAAAATAGAACAATTATAGTAATATATTGTAATAAAACTGCCAGTATCACTATTCTTATGTTTTGGGGCCATTATTAAGTAAAGTAAGTATTAATTGAACACTACCATTGTGATTCCTGCAGCCGTACCGCTGTGGCATCTGATCCTGTCAGATCTCGGAAGCTAAGCAGGGTCAGGCCTGGTTAGTACTTGGATGGGAGACCACCTGGGAATACCAGGTGCTGTAGGCTTGGGAGAAGGACCCGGCACTCACTCCCAAAAAACAATCAGCCATTGAAAACCCTATGAATAGCAGAGAAGCAGTAACAATATTGTTTCTCCTATTGTATGCAGGGTCGCTATGAGTCGGATACTTACTCAACGGCACCTAACAACAACAACAACAACAACAACAACTACTACAACAACCACCACTGTGATGCCATGATAGTGAGTAGCTGCAAGACTGGCTATTAAGTGACTAATGGGTGAGTAGTGTATACAGCCTGGATACACTAGAAAAAGGGATGATTCATGTTGTGGTGAGAGGGAGTAGATGGTGTGAGATTTCATCACATTACTCAGAAGTCTATGTAATTTAAAACTTGTTGTTGTTATTGTTAGGTGCTGTCCAGTCAGGTTGGACTCATAGCGACCCTCACAGGGTTTTCAGTGGCTGATTGTTTTGGGGTTGCTTCGGGAGTGGACTGCCATGTCCTTCTCCTGCTTTGGCAGTGCTGGGCATCAAACTGAGGGCCTCAGAGAGCAAAGAGCAGTGCTCTACCAACTGAGCTAAAACCAAACCCCAATTTAAAACTTACAAATTGTTTCATTTCAGGAATTTTCCGTATAATATTTTCAGACCATGAGTAACTGAAACTGTGGATAAGGAAGACTACTATATTGTGCAGGGAAGTTATCAACTATGTCCACATCTCCACTAGGAGCAGTAGGCATATTTGGAGACACAGGGGAAGAGAATTAGGAGAAAGGATGTGGGAGGGCCTTGAGGTTCCAGGTTTTGCCTGGAGGAGCCTGGTTCGCTTTTATTTAATAGAACCCTGGTTCAGCAAAGGAATACACAGACTGAAACAACACTTCCTAAACCAGGACCGAGAATATAAATAAAGCTGAAGAACTTTTCTCTGTAAGAGTCACTTCAGGTGTGCTTGAGCCACGCAGGAAGCCATCTGTAAACTCCATAGACTAGTAGTTCTCAAAGTGTGCCTAAGGATCTTGCATATGTCAGAACCACCTGGAGCTCAGAGAAAGGCTTACAAAAATGCACTTCCTAGCCCTAGTCAAGACCTTTTAAAGTTTTATACCCGTTAAAAGCTTGGAATTACTGAGCTGTGTGTCCACCAAGCCAAGATTATTGGGCCAAGTAGAAAGGGAATCAATTGCTTTGTTTCTTTCACAGGCAACTTTATAGAGGAGGCTGGGAAAGAGTGGTAAATTTAGAACAAACCAGTACTACTAGAAAATAATTCCCATTAGTGATGAATCTGTAATGCCACCTTCAGAAATGAAGTTTTGGTATTAATTAGATACATTATTCAAAACCAAAACACAGACTACGGCTGGCATTCCTTTGGGAGACACTGGTTGTTTTTGTTTTATTTTTTTCTGATATGATCAAGGTTTCTGTAACAAGCTTCTTAGAATCACAGATGTTAATTTTTAAAAACATTCTTTAGGGCTGGGGGTGTAGCTCAGTGGTAGAGCACTTGCCTAGCATGCACAAGGCCCTCGGCTTGATCCCCAGTACCACACACAAAAAGAACAAAACAAAGCATTCTTTTAAAAAGAGAAGGAACAAAGAGCACATTTGATTTTGAGACATCTGTTATGCCTAGTATCTTAAACAACAGCAGATTTCAAGTAAATGTTTAGGGAAGAATTTTAAACAGGAGGCTCAGAGAAAAATCTAGAATTCTAATAGTGCATAAATGTGAATATATCCTGGAAAATGCATTTAAAGTAGGAGTTTGAATGAGTTTGTTTCAAAATTATGACTTATGTAAATATTTAGGTGAGGAATGTGGTGAAGATGAGATTAGGAGTTAGTGGGTTAAGGTACTATCTAGCAAATCCTATCTCTATTTTTGTTTTGCCTGGCATTTAGTATGATTGTTAACCTTGTTAAAGGGTCTTTATATACATATCAAGAATAATAATTCTCTCTCAGGACTTTGCAAGGTTTGTAAAATTTATAGATGTTTTGTATAAAGAGACAGACAAAAACACACTGAAACAATGTAAAAAAACTTCCTTTGGCCAAACAAAAAGTATTGATTTGATTTGGAATTTTTCAATGCTAGAAAACAAAACTGAGCAGGTACAATCTTGTAACCATTGTCATAGTATCAGGTGGATTCTCTCTTGTTTAGCATTGTAACATCTGGAATTCAGAAACATATTTTATTAAGAGCCTCTAAATAAGCTGGTTCACATATTTCTAAGAAAACTTGCTGAGGAGTTCTCATTAGAATTAAAATATACCTGTTTCACCAAAAACTTTTTATATGGATTTGTATTAAAATGGTCATTGTGAAATGTTGCTTTAGGATATTATTATTTATTTTTTTGTGGTACTGGGGGACTGAACCTAGGGCCTTGCACATACTTTGCAAGTGCTCTACCACTGGGCTGCATCTCTACAGACTAGGTTTTATTTTTTGAGTCAGGGTCTCGCCAAATTACATAGGCTGCCTCTGGCCTTGAACTCGTGATCCTCCTGCCTCTGCCTCCCAAGCTGCTGGGATAACAGGTGTGCGTCAGGGCACCCGGCTCCAGTACTACACTGTGATCTCTAATTCTCCCTTGTATGGGTGATCACATGACCTATGTAATGGGAGGAGTATCGAAGAGGAGAAAGTCGAACATGACTGGTTGTCTTTGGAGCATCTGTGCACAGTTTGAAGACTACAGAAGACTAAGAACAGGAAACAAAGCAGTGTAAAGAGTGACAGGGTAGAGGAGGAGTGGCTAGGAATCAGCCACTCACAGTTGTCTTTCTTCCTTAGCACCCATGGAGGCCCCCAAGGCTACAATTTTGAGTAATCCACAGCCCAAAGCCCACATGCTATCTTAGTTTCTAATTTCATAGTATGACCTGGGACCTAATGTCAGGATCAATATTTAGATCATTAGTGAGTTCTCTTCATACTGTTACATTTCAAATAAGCCCAGATATTAGTACTTTAGTGACAAAAAGGCATCAATATATTCCATAAAGCAAGAGCTCTAAGGGGAAAAATATATTAAATTATATATTTTTATAAAGCATTCCCCCCTCTGCCATGAAAATACATGCTCACTTTAGGAAACCCAAAATAATACCAACAGCAAAAAAAGAAACCGACAATAAGAAAACATAACTTAGATAAAATTATCTTTTCAAAAAACTTGTTCACTAATGTTTCCAGACCTATTTCAATGAATTGAAAACTGATTCAGGATTTTACATAATAGGATCATGTTATACAGTTTTTTCGGTTTAAAAAAGATCAAAAACATTCCGGAGAATATTCCAACAAACAGAGATAAATGCCACCTTTTGTAAATACTGTATGATACCCTGTTATGTATAATTCATTAACCTAATCCAATATTGATGGTCCATTATGGTTCCTTATTTTAATATAATACTTTTTCATTTTGGTCAAAGTTATCAATCTTTCCTTTTATAATTTCTGAATTTAACTCTATGTGTAGTATGACTTCAAGATTATATGTTGTTGTTGTTGTTGTTGTTGTTGTTGTTAGGTGCTGTCGAGTCAGGTCCTATTCATAGTGACCCTCGTAGGGTTTTCAATGGCTGTAGTTTTTATTTTCTTCTAGTATATTCATGGCATTTTGGGGTTGAAAAACTTGATCAGTCAGTAACTTATTTTAATTATGGAGTAAACTAGGTTTTCAACTCTAATCTTTCATAAATAGCTAATAGTTGTCATATCTTCTGACTGATTTGCAAATACCTCCAAAAATATTCAGATTTCTTTTCGAACCTTCCTTAGGATAGCTTTATTATGACAAGGAATAGGACTTTCTATCATTCAGATTTTTCCTGGACATTCCTGAATGCCTTGTTCTTTCGGAAGAATTTTAGGATCATCCTGTTTAAAATGTTTTCTCAAGAGTCTAAAATTTTGTTTGGAGTTGCATTAAAATTATAAACTTAAGGAACACTTTATAAGGTGAAGTTCTCCTTTTAAAGAAGGCAAACTTATCCATTTATCCAAGTTGTGTTATTTAGTAGGTATATTGGTTTTGCTTAAGTCCTATTACATTTAATTCTAGGTATTTTATATTTTTGGTTGCTTGGACACTTTCTCCAATTTATTTATTAACTTGTTATCATTGGTAAGAAAGGTAATTGAAAGGGCTGGGGATATAGCTCACTGGTAGAGTGCTTGCTTAGTATGTGTGAGGCCCTGGGTTTGATCCCCAGGACTACATTAGAGAATAGGGGGAAGAGACAGAGAGAGAGGCACCTAAGGATGCACACTCAGCCTGCCAGCCAGAAAGGTAACAGGTTTTTATATTTCTTTTCCTGGTAATGATTCAACTAACTGAATTATCTTGTTTCTAATTGCTTTTGCGTTAGTTTAAGTTTAGAAAATACTGTATAGTAAATTTTCACCTCTGTTCACCTTATAGGTTGAGAAAGTCCAACCTCTTACATAGTACTCTTAACCTAGTTGCCTTTACTCTTCCTTATTGCCTTCATCCTCTGACGTACTTTCCCTTCCTGGTATCTGAATCCTTTACCATCTATTTGGATGGCAATCTAACAGCTGATGACTTTTATTGCTACCTCACAGAAATCACTTACCATCAATGCATGGCTTCATTGTGGCTTAGATTGCTCCTTATGGTAATCCTCCATCAACATGACGTCTTTAATGTTTCCACTGTCTGCCTGTAGTTGCCCTTCCTTCCAGTTCTCATTCCTTGCCATGCTCACATCCTATGCTTTTTGACCTCAGAGACAAGACATCAGTCCTTGATATTTCCACGTTCTCTTACTCTGTCAATCCTTTCTGGACTTGACTTGCTCCCTGAGGCAGCTTGGACCACATGTGTGACTGATCACTCTCATTTTCCAGTTGCACCAGTCATCTTCCATGCCCACTCAGCATACTACCCCTTGTCAAGTCACCTCAAAGTTAGTCTTTTCAATTTATAATCTCTGGATTTGGAGCAGGTTGGAGGGAGAAAACCTCAGTCCTTATTGCAGATTGGCGCTTTTGTTGTCAGCTGGGCCTTCAGCAGTTCTTGGACATCGTTCTCTCCCACTTCCTCAACTCGTATTCCAAACACTCTCCACACTTCTTAAGGCCCTAACCAAATACAACCCATCCCCCTATGTGACAGGGACCATGTCTCGACTAAAGAAAAGACAAATGAAATTTGAAGTCCACAGACGAGAACAGAGAGGTGTCTGCACTGCCTGCATCTCTGCATTCCTATGGTTTGAGAAGATAAAGTCTCTTTCCTATTCATGTCCAGACCCATTTTCTGCCACCCCTGAGCTTGTTCCATCAATTATCAGATGAGCTACAATCATCTTCTCCCTCTCTGAAGGCCCTTTCTCTTAGTTTACACATAGACTCACAAGACTCTCTCATTTAAAAAACCACAACCTTCCATGGACTTCATTCCTCTACCTACTTACCTCTCTATCCTCACTTTTCAGCCAAGCTTCCTGAAGCCACAGTCTATACATGTTCTGTCTGCTTCCCTTGTTTCCCATATACCCAGTCCACAGCAGTCTGGCTTCTAGGCCTATCATTCTACTCAATTTCTCTGGAAAAGTTTGCTGGTGATTTCTGTATCACTAAACCCCAAGGGCATTTTAGTTCTCTTAATGCTACTCTTGGTTGCACTTGCCACTGTGGACTATCTTGAAACTCACTTTTCCTTGCTTGTTTTCTTTTCATGATTCTATTCCTCTTGTTTTGTTTGGTTAGGTTACTTCTGTTTTGTTTTCTGCTGTGCTGTTTACTCTCCAGCATCTTTGTGGCCTCTTCTTTTGCTCTTCACTTGAACATAGGCTTATTCCCAGGTTGTCTCTTTGGTTTCCCACTCTTTTCTCCATTGGAAAATTCCAACCATTCTCATGATTTTAACTACCACTTGTAGGCACAGTTCCCAAATCTATCTTCCACCTCTGATCTCCATCCCAACCACAACTTTTATAAAAGTGAATTTTTTTCAATACCCCAAATCTTTATTTTCTATGTTTACGGATTAATAGTATCACAATTCCTACAGTTTTCTTTCATGGAAAAAAACCAAGAGTCCTCCTAGCTCCCCCACCCACTATCAACCCAATTCATTATGTGGTTCTTCCAATTTTATCTTCTCAACATTTCTCAAACCTCTTCTCCCAACTTTCTCTAACAAAATAACCTCATCCTGCTTCCTGTGTTGTTCTCCAACAAATCTATCTTAAGTCAGCTAAGGGTGTCTTCTCTAAAATACTGAAACCTGACTCTCTCACATCCCTGGGAAAAATCCCTTCAATAGTGCTCTATGTTTTGGATAAATCCAGGCTCCTTCCCATTCTCTTCTATAATCTTCCTATAACCTACTGCTCCTGTCCCATGGTTGTTTCTTAATTTTATACATTTTATGTTTTAGTAATATACATTTTCCATAGTCACCAGGCTATTTCATACCAATGTCTTCATACCAAATTTCATACCAATGTCTTCATTTTAGGCTACTTTTATGTTTAGAATGAACTCCTTTTTGGGTTTTTTTTAGGAGGCTAACTCCAGACTTGCTCACATATCATTTCCCCTGAGCAGCCTTCTTTCCATCCCTATATTGAGCTAGTTTCTTACCCACCATTCTCCTAAAAATGTCTATATAAGAAAATAGGAACAATATTTAGCCTTTGGGTAAGTGCTTACTCTCTACAGTTATCAAATATAATATTTGTACTGGAATGAACTTTACAGATAAATTTTGAGCAGAGACTCAAAAAATGCCTATTATTGTTGGTGTTAGGTGCCATCGAGTTGGAATCCAACATAGGGGCCCTATGTACAACAGGTGAAACACTATTGTCAGTGCTTCTTTGCTATTCATAGGGTTTTCAATAGCGGATTGATTTTTGGGAGTGGGTTGCTGGGTCCTTCTCCCAAGCCTACAGTATCTGGTGTTCCCAGGTGGCCTCCCATCCAAGTACTAATCAGGCCCGATCGTGCTTAGCTTCTGAGATCTGACTGGATCCACCACCACGGTGCTATGGCTATAGGCAAAAATGTCTATACATATGCTTATTTATCACAGATTGAAATAAATAAATAAATAATGTCATATTAATATATTGCCCAAATTATGGTGAAATCATCTGGAATATATAACAAAAACTCAATAGCAAAACCCAAATAACCTTATTTAAAAATATGTGATTGGGCCCAGAAGTATAGCTCAGTGGTTGAGTGCAGCCTTAGTATGTGTGAGGCCCTGGGTTTGATCTCTAGCACTGCAAAAATAAGGGAGGAGGGAGATAAACCTAAACAGATATTTCTCACAACAAGACATACAAAGGACAAGGGAGTATATGAAAAAATGTTCCACGTCACTAATCATCAGGGAAATGTGAATTAAAACCACAATGAGTTATTACCTCATCCTAGTAAGGATAGCTATTATCTACAGACTGTATTCAATAAATGCTGAAAAGGATATAGAGAAAAAGGAATGCTTGCACACTGTTGATGGAAATATAAATGAGCATAGCCATTATGGAAAACAGTATGGAGGTTCCTCTAAAAATTAAAATAGAACTACCATATGAACCTGCAATCACACTCCTGAGTATACATCCAAAGGAAATGAAATTAGTATGCTGAAGAGGCACCTGCACTCCCTTGTTCATTGTAGCACTGTTCATAGTAGCCAAGATATGCAAATAACCCAAGTGTCTATCGACTGATGAATGGATAAAGAAAATGTGGTACATATACATCATGAAATCCTTTTTCAATCATAAAAACAATGAAATCCTGTCCTTTACAACAGCATGGATGAAAACCAGAGATCATTATGGGAAGTGAAATAAGCTAGGCAGAAAAAGACAAATACTACAGGACCTCACTCATATGTGGAATCAAAAATAGTTGATTGTGGAATCTGAGAGTAGCCTGGTATTTACCAGAGGCTGAGAAGAGTAGTGAGGAGAGAGGAATGATAGAGATTAATCAATGGTTACTAAGTTATAGTTAGACAGGAACAAGAAGTTCTGGTGTGCTATTGCACCATAGCATAACTATAAATAATAATAATGTACTGCATATTGCAGAAAGTTAGAAGAAAGGATTTTTAATTTTTTCCATAAAGAAATAACAAATGTAGAGCCGGGCATGGTGGCGCACGCCTGTAATCCCAGTGGGGGGCGGAGGCAGGAGGATCGCAAGTTCGAAACCAGAGGCAGTCTGTATAACTTAGTGAGACCTTGTCTCAAAAAGTAAAAAAAAGGGCTGGGGGTGCAGCTCAGTGGTTCAGCACTTGCAGAGCAGGTTCAACCCCAAGTACTGGAAAAAACAAAAAACAAAAAAGAAAGGCAAATGTTTCAGGAGATAGATATGTATAACCCAATTTAAATATTACACACAATGCATACATATATTGGAATATGACATGGTGCCTCATTAATGTGTATAGCTTTTTTAATGTTTTTATGTATCAGTTAAAAAATAAATTTAGTGACATCTGCCTTAATGTTTTTGAGGGTAGGGTCTAGAAAAAGATTTATGAATACATCCCAATATTCTGTAACATAAAATAGTGCTCAATAATAGCAAGTACTCAAAAATGTGCATTAAATTCAGTTATTGATGTGAATATAACTACTTTAAGGAATATAAAGTACACTAAAAATGAAAGTATAATTATTAAGTTGAAGTGGGCAGCTGGTATCCCTTAGGATTTTTTCAATTTCCCTTCTGAGGAAAAGGTGTTTTTAACCTTAAATTGTACTCTGTATTCAAGTGCAATAAATGATTCCTTTTCTTTTCTTTTTTCTTCTCTTCTCTTTTCTTTTCTCTTTTTCCTTCTTTTCCTTTCTTTCCATGATGCTAGGGCTTAAAACAGGGCCTTGTGCATGTTAGGCAAGTATGCCACCAGTGAGCTGTACCCTGGCCCCTTTTTTACTTTTTATTTTGAGTCAGGGTCTTGCTATGTTACACAGGCTGCCTCTGACTTTGAACTTGCAATCTTCTTGCCTCAGCCTGCAGAGCTGCAGTGATGACAGGTGTGTGCCACCACGCCCGGCTGTTTTCACATCTCACCTATACCAGAGAAGCTTGCAGTTCTATTGATCATGAATTTGGTCTCTGTGGAAGAGGTTTAAATTAAGTTACCCAATTAGGCATTTCTACTCTGACCAGTCCAGGAGGCACTGTGGCAAAGCAGGGATGTCTGAATGCAATGTGAATGCTGATGAGTATCTGTAAGTGTGTAAGAGGATAGTTAAGGTTTGTTTTAGTGGTAGACCTGCCTTAAACAGGTGTAAGTTTACCTAGGAAAAAAAAATGAAAGAAAAAAAATCAAGAGGCCAAATCATGCAAGAGAGCAAGATTCTATTCATATTTAAAAAGCTGTTCTTGGTTTGTTCAGGCCATAGAATTCTTTACACAAAGGCTACAGAGAGTGCTGAGAAGTAGGGCAGTTTCTTCAAAGGCTGCTACTCTTCAGGTTGAAAGGCATCTAACAAATCAGGTCATTCAGTCCTCTCTTTTTACAGAGGAGGAAACAGAAGACCAGAGAGGAGAATGATTTCCCTATAGTGTCAAAGAGTTGGTGCCAGAGCCAAAGCAGGAAGTGAGGCAGAGACCATAGCAGGGGAGGGAATGGCAACCGGGGCTCCATGTCCTCCCTATTCCTCTCTCTCTACTCGGGACACTAAGTACTCATCAAAAACACAAATTTGAACTTGCAAGTGCACTATCTCTGTTCTTCCTTCTGCTTGGAATAACTTTTTCCTCCACTTGAGGCCAAATTCTTTCTTATCCATCAGCCTCACTTCAAACACCACTCTTATCTCTCTCTGCTCATCCCATGAAAACCAGCTCACCAACATCTCTGTTCCCACAGTATTTGATGACAACTGTGGAGTTCTTATCACACGGTATTTGTTATGGATGTGGGTGTCCCACTCCCCTCATCTCAGACTGGGAGCTCCTAAAGGGCATCACACAGCTCACTGAGCCTTGCGTTCCCAATGGAGTGAGTGCTAGGTAAATGCTTTTTGAGTTACACTGGATTAGGGAAGAGTGGAGGCCAATGGTATCAAAGTTACTGAACAATATACTGTTAAAATTAGATCTCAGCTAGAATATGGAATGGATGTGCTAATTAATCTATGAATCTACTCTGACCAGAAGTTGAGAACAGGAAAATATGATTGTCCTCATGCACTGGAATTTACCAGGTAGCAGACCAATCAGCTAACAGATGTTAATTATTAGGTGACACTTAGACAAAAATGGAAAGCTTAATGCTCGCAATTGATAATTTTCATGTGGGAAGGTCAAGAGTAGTGTCTTGCCTACAGTGAAGAAAGCCCACTTGGTATAAAACTGTAACATGGAGAGGGAAATTGAAAATAGCATATTTCCCATACAAATTCCCATTATGTATAATGACGTAGAAGATAATACAAGAAAAGTGTGAAAGCTGAACCTTCACTGTATAAACTCATGGAACTTCTTTCAAAAATTATTTTTCATAATACATAGGATACACTTTTAAAGAAAAAGATTTATAGGGCCAGGCATGGTGGCGCACACCTGTAATCCCAGCAGTTTGGGAAGTAGAGGCAGGAGGATTGCAAGTTTGAGACCAGAGGCAGTCTGTGTAACTTAGCAAGACCCTGTCTCAAGTAAAAAATGGGCTGGGGGTGCAATTCAGTGGTCCAGCACTTGCAAAGCATGCAAGCACGAGGCCCTGCGTTCAACTCCCAGTACCACAAAAAAAAAAAAAAAAAAAAAAAAAAAAAAAAAAAAAAAAAAAAAAAAAAAAAAAGAAAAGAAAAGAAAAAGAAAAAAGAAAAAGATTTATGTATTATAGTTGCCTCCTCAAAGTGTTTTTTTAATACTTATGTCAACATCTATCTGGGTATATTATAAACACTAACAAATGATGTTAGAACAGAATTGTAACTAAAAAAACTTAGTTTTCTTAATGAGGTTATAAAATTATAAATTTATAATTGGAAATATAGAAATTGCTTTGTAAGTATTGGCTGAAGCTGTCTTGTTATTTTAGAATCACATCTTGGTTTTGATTTAAAAACAGTCTTATTCACAGAGATGGTTAAACTATTTAAATTATTATTAAATTTAAACTATTCTTATCCACCTTATTCACCAAATTTGGCTTCAAGCAACTTTAGGCGGTTTTCAAAACCTGAATTCACTCTCAAAGAGGATTTGCCAACCTTATGACTATTCAACCAGTCGGTTCCAGGCTTTCAAAGTAACTATGCAAGAATTTCAAAAGATTTTGTGCAACTGCAGCATTGTTGGAAAAGGTCTTGGGTTCCTTCGGTGACTACTCTGAAACAGACAGCATTGACATGGTTTTTAAATAGTCAATCAGATTACTTTATAGAAACATCATTGCTTCTGGAAAGAAGAACCCAATCATGGTTTTTAAAATTAGGAATTTATGAATGACAACTGTGCAAAGCATAATGTAAAGCAGCAACCAAAAAAAGTCACTTCTCTTCTGTCAGGACTGAGCACAGATGTATATACAAGTACCCAAAGAGGTACATGTGTTTGAAAATGCAGAGGAAAATACCAGTACTCAACTGACACTTAATCTTGTCTTCCACAGAGTATTAGAAACCCTTCTAATGTTAGAACTGCAGAATGGAAATGAGCTTTAGTTTTATTGTTCAGAAAATAGACCTATAAAAATGAAGAGTTCTACTCAGGGATGCGTACACATTTAATGCCAAGTGGTTTGCCTTCTACATCTTTGCCCTTCCTAAATCTAGTGAGCTTGTATAATTAATGATTTTAGGAGGTTGGTTCAGACTAGACTGCCTGCTTTTGAATTTTGGCTTCAAATATCTGTTAAGAGCTTAGGCAAGATGTTGTCTCTGTTGTACATAAAATGTGACAAAAACATTGCCTACCTCATTCTATCTTTGTAGGTAGAAAGCACAGTGAACAGTGTTAATGCATAGCAGTGATATTGTCTCACCTGGCTTAAACTTTAATATACTTTCTGGAGCCACCTAGATCCTTCTTTCAAAGAACATCAAATCTCAAAACAAAATATTCCTTTCCTCTACTCCATCCTCCTTGTGGGAAAAGGCCTTATCTTTTTCATCTTGTGATCTTCATGACACTCCTCATGGTTCCCAATGCACACAACTACTTAGTAAATGTCAGTTGAGGACACAATCCAATCTCTCATTATCAATTGTCAAATTTCTTTTAGTTCACATGCCATTTATTATTTACTCATCTCATAGGTTCTGATGAAAGGTCGCTGATATTATGTGATTTTAGAATTGGAAAAAAGATGTGATTCTTTGTATCTATGTATCTTTGTATCTATCTATCTATCTATCTATCTATCTATTTATCGATCCATCTCTATCTATATATATCACCAGTGGGAATGTAAAATGTTTTAGTTATTTTGGAAAGAAGTATGTCAGTTCCTTAAAAAGTTAAATATAAACTGGGTGCCATGGCACATGCTTGTAATCCGAGTGACTCTGGAGGCTAAGGCAAGAAGATCATGAGTCTGAGGCCAGGTGCAGCTTGTGCAACTTAGCAAGACTCTGTCTCAAAATAAACAATAAAAAATAAATATAAATAAAAATTTTAAAATGGGGCCAGTGGTATGGCTCAGTGATAGCGCCATTGCCCAGCCTGTACAAGGCTCTGGGTTCAACCTCCAGGTACTACCAAAAAAAAAAAAAAAAAAAAAAAGGTTGAATACAGAATAACTATATGGCCTGGCAATTCTATTTCTAGGGCATGTACTTAAGAGAAATGAAAGCTTATGTCCACACAAAGCATTGCATGCAACACTTCATAGCAACATTATTCCTAACAGACCAAAACTGAAAATAACCTAAGTGTTCAGCAGCTATAAAAGTGTTCAACTATAAAAAGGAATAAACTCTTGGCACATGCTACTTCATGGATGAACCTCAAAATATGTGAAGTACAAAAACGCATAGAAAAGAAACTGCATGTTGTATGACTCCATTTATAGATGGCCCCCAATTTATAATTGTTCAACTTAAGATTTTTCTACTTTATGATGGTACAAAAGCAATACACATCCGGTAGAAACCACACTTCGATTTTTTGAATTCTGATCTTTTCCCAGGCTAGTGATATGTGTTATGATACGCTTTCCTGATGCTGGACAGCAGCGCTGAGAAGCAGCTCCTTGCCATCCATGCGATCATGACTGAAACTCTACAGTGAACCATGTTGCTAAGCTATGAAGTTCCATAGGTTAGGTGCATTAAATACACTTTCAACCTACAATATTTTCAACTTATAATGGGTTTATTGGGATGGAACCTCATTGTAAGTTGAAGAGCAATAAAATGCCCAGGAAAGGTAGATTTATAGGGATAGAAAGAAAACAGTGCCGGTAATTACCTAAAGCTAACCCTATGAGGGTGGGAGAAGGACATGGCAATCCACTCCCAAGGCAATCTCAAAACAATCAGCCATTGAAAACCCTATGAGGGTCGATAGGAGTCAGACACATAACTCGAAGGCACCTAACAACAGCAACAATCATATGAGGGTTGCTGTAAGTCGGATGTGACTTGATGGTACCTAACAACAAAATTGGGGGTGGGGATGGGGATTAGGTATGAGCATATCTGAAGAAACTCATTGGAGGGATAAAAATGCTCTAAAACTCAGTTATGGTGATAGTGTACTACTTCATAAAATTACTAAAAGTCACTGAATTATACATCAGAAGTGCATAAATTTTATGATATATAAAACATACTTCAATAAAACTGTTAAAAGTAACATGTATCTTGAGACATCACACCTCATTATAAGTACATGAATCTCTGACACATGTAGCGTGACCAATGACAGCCCATAAATCAGTCTACCCTAGAGAGTGGGGCTGGGGTTTGGCTCAGTTGATAGAGTGCCACTCTGTGCTTTTTGAGGCCCTGGATTCAATCCCCAGCACCACAAAAATGAGAGAGTGACATGAAAACACACTCTTGAAACAATCCTAAAACAATCAGGCATTGAAAACACTATGAATAGCAGAGAAGCACTGACATAGTGCCGGGCACAGAACACTGTTGGGGAGTGTTTCATTCTGTTGTACATTGGATCGCTATGAGTCAGACCTGACTTGACAGCACATAACAAAAGCAACCTCAGGGAAGGCAGTTTAAGTTGGCACTAAGTTACTTCTATGGGAAAATAATTAAATCTATATTGGGACAAAAACACTCCTCTTCAAGGAGAAGGAAACACTCGTGTAGAGGAGAAGTCTCTCCCTAGAACTTTTGTTTTATTGCATTTGAAAACCTATGAAGACAGAAGGATTGTGAGTTCGATGCTAGCCTGAGCTACATAGTAAGTTTAAGGCCAGCCTGCATCATATAGCGAGATTCTGTCTCAAAAAACAAAATCAAACAAAACAGATGTTAAGTGCCTATAGAGAATTACGAAGATGTTGAACACAATTCTGTTGGTGTTTAACAAATGCAAAAAACTCAGCTGTTTAAAGCTGAGGACTCATGAGAGAAAAGCTCAGTGCTACGAACAGGATGTGAAAATCAATGTGTCTTGGATAAAAGTATTAGACAATTGATGTGATAATCAGGAAGTAATATTTAAATAAGCTGGGATGTCACAAAACAGTTATGGCATGAGATCCTTTCTGCATAAAGTAGAAAACAAGATGCCATGTTCGATTCATAGAAATGCTCAGGTGCTATCATAAGACTCCTCAAAGTCCTATAGTAGGATGTTGTTACCATAAGAATTTAAGTCTTGTGAATTTTAGCAATTCAGTTCAATTATATTTTATGTCATTCTCCCACTCCCACCCCATAGCGTGTCCCAGACCCTCGACAATGTGGACTAACAGTCTCAGTTTGTGGAAAGCTGCCAATATGTTAGCATCAAGAAAAGGGCGGTTCTTACACTTCCTATTTAAACTTTAAATTGAGCTGATAGGAAACAGATGATGAATCTGACACTTAGATGTTCAGTAATTTGCCAGAGTCACCCCTGTATGAGAAAGGAAAGCCCAAATTCAAGTCCTAGTTTCCTGGAGCCTGTGTTCTTAACCACTTAATCTACTAACTTGATAAATCAGCAATTTTCTATGATACTAATCCAGCCATACAGGTGATTTGGTTTATATTTTTTTAAAAAACTTTCCAAACCAGAATATACTATTTTATTTTTCTCTACCTTTCAAATGCCTCCACTGACTGCTGTATTTTAAAATAATTTTTAAATTTTCTAATGTGCTATACATTTTTTTTTCTTCCTACCTCAAAATTTACACAAGAAAGTGAATGGGGTCTGTCAGATTTGATGACCTAGAAATTTATAATTTACACACACACAAACAAATACATATGCACATACATATGGATAGAAAGATAATATATAAGATTCCTTTGCTAAATGGGAACGTTTATTGTTCGAAGCTAAGCAAGCATTAGAGAAATCAAGTTATACTCAGTGAATATCTGTCTTTGCTTCTCTTGCTTCCAAGTCCAGATCAATTTCTAATTCTTTACTGTTATTGTCAAGAACCCTCAACATGCCATGCACAAAGATAGCTTATATAGCTTTAAAAAGCTTTATCAACAGTTTTGTTTTCTAGCTTAGATGATATCTGCTTTCACTATAAGAAATAAACTTTTACTTGAATTCACATTTAAAATGTATACCTAAAATAATTTTTGATAATACCAGAGGGCTTCCTTTTATGTCACACATATCCACCCTTTCCTTCTACTTATACATGGAGTTGAATAAATTTCTTGAATTCTTATGCCTCAAATTACTGTAGTTTAAATGTTAAAAATTCAAATTGCATTAGAAATGTATATTATGTGTAATGTAATTTATTACTTGGAATAGAAATCGAGATAACTTTTGCTAAGAAATGTCATCATTAGTTTTAGTTATTTGTTGAAATTTGTTAAAGGTACCCTGGCCATTGCTAAATCAGATGCATAAGAGACTTTAAGATAAGTACGCTTTATAAAATGTGTCAAAAAATGTTAAGCTTGCTGGGCACCATGGCACATACCTGTGATCCCAGTGATGTGGGAGGCTGAGGCAGGAGGACCATGAGTTCCAGGGCAGAGGCCTGTGCACTTAACAAGAACTTGTCTCAAAACAAAAAATATAAAAAGGGCTGGGGTGCAGCTTAGTGGTAGAGTACTTATCTACCATGTTTGAGGGCTTACGTTTAACCCCCAAGTACTGAAAAAAAAGAAAAACAAAAAACAAAAAATGTGAGGTCCTGCCAGAATTGTCTATATAATGATATATAAATTCAGAATGAAAAAGGTAATAAAAGTGGGGAACACTTGGATATCAAAAGGATATACAGAGTTAGATCATCTATTCTTAGTCAGAAAAGTGTACATTGTCCCTAGCTTACCAACAGACAGTTATTGAAAGTGACTATTTGTTGGGCCCTCTGAGAAATTCAGTAAGGAAAAAAATGTAATCAGAGTTCACAATCCATTGAGGAGAAAGGTACACAATAGAATTGAGGGGTAGCATGTGAGTTAATATACCTATGTTAGCTATTTATGACAACATTGTACAAACTAAAATTTTAATAAACTCTAATGGTTAATTGTGATAATAGTAACAGCTAAATTCTACAAGACTGACCATATATGTACAAAATGAGCACTGATAAGGAAGGGATGTTTGTGGCCAGTGATAAAGGAAGGCTTTTAGTGAAAGGAAACTTGAGCTGATTTCTAGAGATATAAGAGAGAGGATATCCACGGGTCTGTCAGCTTGTCATACTGTGGGGGCTTGCATATTGCTGATGCTGAAAGCTATGCCACCAGTATTTCAGATACCAGCAGGGCCACCCATGGTGGACAGGTTTCAGCTGAGCTTCTAAACTAAGACAGACTAGGGAGAAGGACCCAGCAGCCCACTCCCCAAACAATTAGTCATTGAAAACCTTATGAATAGCAGAAAAGCACTGTTAAATACAATGGCAAAAATGGGCACCCCAGGCTGGAAGGCATTCAAGAAACGACTGGGGAAGAGTTGCCTCCTCAAAATTGAGTCAACCTTAATGATGGGAGTGGAGTAAAGCCCATGGGATCTCCATTTGCTGATGTGGCACAACTCAAAATGAGAAGAAACATGGTGGCTGCAACAATGGGCTCAAACCTTAAAAAGACTGTGTACATGGCAGTGTTGGGTAGTGTTTAATTCTGTGGTACATATGAGTGGGACCTGACCCGATGGTACCTAACAACAACAATCAACGTAGCCAGAACCTCATTTACCTATTATTCTATATGGCATTTGAAATTTATTCTTCTTTTGAAATACACATTATTATTGCCTACATTTAGTCACCCTGTTGTGCAAGAGATCTCCAAGTTTATTTGTGCCATCTATCTGACACTTTGTATCCTTTGACCCATAACTCCCCATTCCTTCCCTCCCTATCCTCTGCAAAGCATCATTCCACTTCTAGGAGGCCATGCAGTATTTGCCTTTCTTTGCCTGGCTTATTTCACTTCGCACAATGTCCTGTAGGTTTATCCATGTCAAAAGTGACAGGATTTCCTTCTTTTTTGAGGCTGAATAGTGTTTATATACTGCATTTTCTATTGTGCATTTATACTTTTTATCTATTTATCCATTGATAGAAAAAGTTGATTACATACCTTGGCTACTATGAACAATATTGCAATGAATACGGGGGTGTTGCATGTTACCTCTTTAAGTACAGGGCTGCTAGTATGATTGTTTGGCTATAAAAGATGTATATGCTAGCTGGTATTAGTAAAGGTGGTTGAAATGGTCTATAGTGTCCACATCATGAAGGACCTTAAAATCTTAGCAGAGGAGCCTGTTTTAAAGTAGGCCATGGAAGACCACTCCAGATTATCGATTCCCTGGAGCTGAGGAATAGGGATAAATTATTGTGCAGTGGTTACAAGTTGGCTCTAGAGTTAGAATATCTGGGCCTGAGTTTGACCTACTATCTTAGTAACTGTAGGACTCTGCCTCACTCCTTAACTTCTCAGAGCTCCAATGTTCTTATCTGTAAACTGGAGTTAACAATAGTGCCTATCTCATTCTATGTGCATATGCATGTAAAGTGTTGAGCACAGTCCCTGTCACATAGCAAGTGTTCTCAAAAAATGTCAGCTGTTATTACCTAGGAGGCCGCGTTCTAGGTCATGAGGTTTAGGAGGGTGTAGTTACAGATGCAGGGAAATGGGGAAGAGGGGGCCATCC
Source organism: Pedetes capensis (assembly GCA_007922755.1). NCBI lineage: Eukaryota > Metazoa > Chordata > Mammalia > Rodentia > Pedetidae > Pedetes > Pedetes capensis. Next base: position 2,131 of record VMDO01015137.1, on the reverse strand, counting down.
CAATACTCTTAGCAGAAATGTCTACTAGGATACCTGGGCTTCAACAAGACTTTCAGCTTAGTGATAACGAATCTAAATTATGAAATCCAAACAGAGAAGTTAGGCTGCATTTCTAAGCATAAAAAGTTTGTTGTTGTTGTTAGGTGCCGTCAAGTCGGTATCCGACTCATAGTGACCCTCATAGGGTTTTCAATGGCTGACTGTTTCGGGATTGCCTTGGGAGTGGATTGCCAGGTCCTTCTTCCATTTTTGCGGTGCTGGGAATTGAACTCAGGGCCTCAGAGACTGCAGCACAGAGCTCTACCAACTGAGCTAAATCCCAGCCCCAAGCATAAAAAGTAGGCAATCTAAAATGATTTCAATATGGAATTACTATTATATCAGTGTATGTTGTTGTTGTTGTTAGATGCTGTTGCGTTGAGTCCGACTCATAGCGATCCTCATAGGGTTTTCAATGGCTGTTTCAGGATTGCCTCGGGAGTGGATTGCCACATCCTTCTCCCATATGTGATGATGATACTCCTTCCTAAAATTAATCTTATCTGGACACCAAATCTGGAGTTTAAGAATTTAGAAGTGACTAAGATCTTAGACTGAATCAGAAGTGATTTTAACAGGCTTAGAAAACACCACTTTGTACGGAAAATAAGTAAAAATTTCAAAAGCAGTAGTTTACCAAAAGTTGACAAATAGGTTAACATCTTTATTCTAGAAAGATTCAGTTGTAGGCCAAATTTGTTACAGTACCTTGTCTGTTTAAAGTGGCAACCACCACATCTGTGCCTCCCACACCCCACCTTGCTGTTCACATTCCAGAAGGACAAATCTCAAATTGTATTTATCCTTGTATTGCCCACTATTACTGAACAAGAAAGTATTGCAGCATTTGTTGAACTGAAATGAATTTGTAAAACTCAGCATTCCAAATGAAAGGTTAGGTGAGGGCCTTGGGCTTCAATGCAGCTAGGACTATTTTCTACAAAGCTAATTTCCCAATATCTGAGTTTTGAATTAAGAAAGTTTGTCTAAATGCTATATTAGACTTTTCAATCAATCAGAATCATTTCCTTAACTGAGTATCTAGACACCTGGGACATGAAGGTTTCAAAGCTTGGTAACTGTTGGGTAAACTTGAATCCTTCCACTCTGTGTAACTGTAACTAAAGACTGGCAGGACTGAGTCCTGCACTAGCCAGTTTCAAGTTCTGAGTTCTAGCCTTGATTTGCTACTCAGTGCTCCTGTCACCTTCAAAGACTATCCACATTGCCTCTTCAGAGAAATAAAGTATATACAAATGATTAAGTGCAAAGAAAATAAATATGATTTAACAGTTCATCTTTTTCTTGGATTTGAATTATCTAAAGCTAAGGCTTTATTTCTGGGTAAGAAAACAAAAACATTTTGAGGGGAGTTTTACTTTGGGGAATTATTTTCTCCATCATAAAGAACAGGGAATGTTGGCTTACATTGACAGTGCTGGGGGGGCAAAGGAAAGAGTGGCTGACAAAGGCAGAGACCCTGGAAGACAATATGACCAAAGCCTTGAAAACCACAAATCAAAACAGCTAACAAGGTTCTTCTTCCACAACTTCAGTCCAAACTTTAACTGATACATACCTAAAATCTGCACTTATATGTACCAGTCCTGAGGTGGAGCATTTAAAAAATGACTGATGGAATAATGAATGATAGAGATTGAATCTTCACTATTAAAAGAACTTATCATCTTCTCATGCCAATATCAATAAAACATTTTAGGTACCCAAACAGCTTGCATCATAAAATTGTTGTTGTTGTTGTTAGGTGCCGTCGAGTGGGTATCTGACTCTAAATCCCAGCCCATCATAAAATTAGGCTTATTTAAATATTGATTAAATATTGATCTTAGTTGATGTTATAGTGACATATTATGGTGGTATAACAAGCAAATACTGAAAGATTATTTTCCTTTTTAAAGAATGGGAGTAACAATTATTTCAAGATCATACTTTTGGATTAAAAAACATTTCAAAGTAGTACAAATGAGGAAAAAGAGTTTCATTATAGGAAGTTAATCTCTGATCAAAATATTTGTTTTTAGTTTCCTAAACCAGAAGAGTTTATAGGACAAATAATGCACAAATCCTCATA